>JABSNV010000256.1:0-100681 GCA_024085815.1 Flaveria linearis
TGGTTGAATGTAGTTGTAGTTTTGTTTGAATGTAGTTGTATATTGAGATTGTTTGTTAGAATGATAATGTTATATGTAAGATATAAAGTTTATTTGAGATTGTTTGTTTTTAAAATGATAATGTTATAGGTTAAGATATAAAGTTTTTGGATTGTTTGTTAAATGATAATTTTATAGGTTATATGAAGTTTATTGTTTTGATAGAATGATAATGTATGTGTATGGAAACAGTTATGACAATCGATAAAAGCTGGATTAAAATAAAAAACGAACATCTCTGGTTTTTTAGAAGGTCTTAAAAACTTATGGAGAATGTTAAGAACTTTGTCGACAGTGATGGCAAAACAAAATGCCCGTGTAAAGATTGTGTGAATGCTTTCCGTCATGATTTAAATACTATTAATGCTCACATACATGATCGTGGCTTTGCTCAACATTATACGAAATGGGTTTATCATGGTGAGGTCTCTAGTTCTTCTGATGCTGCAAAACAATTTGCTACATATAACACGTACTCCTCCAACAAGTAATATATCAAATAATGAGATGTTTGATGCAATCGAAGATGTTATCGCAGAGAATGCAGAAAATATAGATGAGGATGATATACTTAGACTCGGAATTTGATGAACTCTATAATGAGGTCAACACTGAGTTATACCCCGGTGTAATTGGATGTCTTCTTTAAACTTTCTAGCCAAACTGATGCATATTAAAGTAATCAACAAATGGACAAATAGTTCGTTTGATCAACTTTTAGAGTTTTTAAAGTTGCATTCCCGAAAGAAAATCACATTCCATCTTCACACTATGAGGCGAAGAAGAAGCTGAAAAAGATTGGGTTAGGATATGAATCCATCCATGCTTGCATCAATGATTGTGCTTTGTTTTGGAAAGAGAGAATGAAGAATTGCAAAACTGTCCGGTTTGTAATGAGAGCAGATGGGTTGATAAAAAACAAAAGGAAAAAAAGTAGCACAAAAAGTATTGCGGTATTTTCCATTAACTCCTCGGCTTAAACGAAGGTATAGTTCTAGACTCACAGCAAAGGATATGATTTGGCATCACACTGGACGCTCAACGGATGGTATTATGCGTCATCCAGTAGATGGGAAGGCATGGCAAGAATTTGATAAGAGACATCCTGAATTTGCCAAAGAGCCTAGGAACGTCCATTTGGGTCTAGCTGCAGATGGCTTTAATCCATTTGGTAACATGAGTCAAGCTTACAGTATGTGGCCAGTTGTGTTAACAACGTATAACACACCACCGTGGTTATGTATGAAAGAGTCTTCTTTCATGTTAACTTGCTTATTCCTGGTCCTAAATCACCTGGAAAAGACATTGATATTTTTAAGGCCTCTGGTGGATGAGTGAAGCAATTGTGGAAGGATGGAGTACAAATAAGAGATGCCTCGACAGAAACTGTATTCACGATGCGTGCGTGTGGCGTTGTTATGGACCATTAATGATTATCCTGCTCGTAGCAGCTTGTCTGGATGGAGTGGGCAAGGTTATCTTGCATGTGCGACGTGTGTAACATGGACACACTCGTGCCGTGTAACTAATAAAATATCATTTACCGGTCATAGAAGGTTCTTGCCTAAAAGTAACAAATGGGAGAGAAAGCTTGTGTTTAATGGACAGAAAGAGTTAAGAAAGCATCCAAAAGCATTAACTAATTCAAAAATATTAGAACAACTTAACCGTCTTCCCGATCGTGTTCCGGGTAAACATCCCAATCATGGTGGCGTGAAAAGAAAACGTGACGAGTCAGAGTTGAATTGGACAAAAAAGAGTATATTCTTTGAGTTGGATTATTGGTCATCTCTTGATTTAAAACACAATCTTGATGTTATGCATATCGAGAAAATGTGTGTGAGAGCTGTTAGGTACATTGTTGATGAATGAAAAATCAAAAGACACACACAAAGCAAGAGAAGACTTAAAAATTTGGGATACGATCAGATTTATGGTAAGTGTGAAAAACAACAAGGTCATACAGCCACAAGCTCTTACTCTTTCAAACCTAGTGATCGATCTAAATTTTTTAGTTCCTTAAAAGAGTGAGACTACCTGATGGTTTTGGATCAAATTTTAAAAATAAGGTGATTTTAATAACTCAAATATCATCGGGTTAAAGTCTCATGATTGTCACATTCTTATGCAACGTTTGCTACAATCGGGGTCCGTGCAGGTTTATCTGAAAATGTTTCAACAACAATTATTAACCTTTGCACATTATTTAAAAAGATTTGTGCATGATCACTAGATGTGGATGACATGTTTAAAGCACAGAAAGAAGTGGTTAATATTTTATGCAATTTGGAACTAATATATCCTCCAGCATTTTTTGATATTATGGTTCATCTAATTCTACACTTACCTGAAGAAGCTATTCTTGGAGGGCCTGTATATATGAGATGGATGTATCCTTTTGAAAGATACATGAAAAAGCTGAAAGCTTATGTTCGAAACAAAGCTAAGCCTGAAGGATCAATAGCAGAGGGTTATGTTGCAGATGAAGCATTGACATTCTGCTCTATGTATTGGAGGGTATTCAAACCAAATTTAACCGTCCTGATAGGAATGAAGATCCTGGCATTCCAAAGAGAAAGTTCTCTGTTTTTTCGTCACAATGTCGACCAATTTCAAAGAAGAAAATCATTTCCCTTAGTGAAAATTCTAAAAAGTCATTTCAATGGTTTGTGCTGAACAATTGTGAAGAAGTTAAAGTCTACATATCGTAAGTTTTTTGGTTTAAATTATTCTTATTAGTTTCACTTTAGCTAAAATGATAAACTAATATAAATATTATATTTGTCACACAGGAATTTGAACTTGAATTCCCTGGAAGCGATGTAAAAAATGAATTTTCTTCATGGCTTAATAATAAGTTCAATACGTCTCCTGACAAAGAACTGAAGGCATTGGCACATGGCCCGTGTGCACATATTCTTACACAGCTTGTATTGTCAATGGTGTTAGATTTGTGGTAAATAGCCGTGATATTAGACGCACTACACAAAACAGCGGTGTTGTTACAATAGGAGAAGATGGTACACGATTTTATGGTCAGCTAGAAGAAATCTACGAGTTGAACTATATAAATGGTTACAGTGTTGTACTATTTCGTTGTAAATGGTTCGACACATCACGAAAGGGATCTGTAATTAGAAAGAATAACGTTGTTGTTATCGATGTCAGCCGTGAATGGTTTCGTGATCAGCCTTTCATTTTAGCAACACAAGCTCAACAAGTGTTTTATCTTGAAGATCTTCTAAAGCCACCAACAATTGGAGGGTTGTGGAGGATGTTCATCATCGAAAGCTTTGGGATCCATATAGTATTAGTGTTGCTAATGAGATAGATGTATTGCACGACAATGAGTCGTCTGATTATAACTTAGTAGTCGATAACAATGTTGAAATTGGTGAATCAAGTGCACGAGTTATTAACGATGAGAGAGATGCACATGATAATTGTGATTTAGTCGTAGACTTAAGTTGGTTGCCTGTTGCTCCACTTGTTCATGATGAAGAATTTATTAATGATGAAGAAGAAGATGAAGATGCATATCTCTCAGATGAGGAAGAAGATGAAGATGTATTAGATATTAATGATAGTATGAACGAGAGCGATGATAATCTTTTAAACGAAGATGAAAATCTTTATAGTGATAACTTAGATTGATTGTATGTATTAAGAACACTTTATTTTATTTCTTATAAATCAAGTGACATTTTATTCTATTTCTTATTAAAGTGACACATGATTTTATTGCAGGTTATGTCTTCATCCATAGCAGGATCACATGGTGGTGACGGCGGGGATAGGGATCCCCACGGGTATGGATATACTCTTCCTTCCAGTTGCCAATCATGTAACTTAATGTTTTAAATTTTAAATATATTTAAAATGTTACTAACCTTTTGATTTTTTATATTAATATAGCGTCAGCTAAGAAAAGACGATCAAAAGGAAGGAATTTAAATTTATATGAGAAATGGGCTGCAAACAACAAACCAACCACTGCCCGTGGAATTTGATCATACAGGAAAACAATTTAAAGCTGTGGGGAGAAAACAGTCAATTGTTTGTTAGAGCATTATCCAATCATGTTGCCACTGCTCCTTTTCATTATCCCTTGGGAAAAAGTCCTGATACGTTTAAGATATCATTGTTTAATTTCTGGAGGCGAGTATTATGTAGTCTTTTATTTGTAATTTAGTAATCATAACTTTTAATATTCTAACTATTCTGTTTTGCAGGAATATTTTAATTTAGAAGCTTATCGTGGTTCAGACCATTGGCATGGAATCCAACTTGGTATCCATATGGATTGCCAGCGAGCATTTCGAGATAGAAAGTATAATATGAAACAACATTTCTTAAATCATGGAGGCTATGATAATATTGAGCAAGTTTTAAATAATCCATCTGAAGGTCAAAGTCGGGAGTCATGGGGAGGGTGGTTGAGTTTTTCTCAAGTGAAGAAGAACATAAACGCCTTTCTGAAAAAAGCGTAGAGAATAGGGCAAAACAACTGTATCCAAGTCTGCATGGTAGTCGATCATATGCTCAAAGACGATATCTTCAGGTAAAAAAACATATATTATTTAATTATGTATTATTAATCTTTTTTTTTTATGAATATGTTTTTAATAGGAGCAACAAACCGGGACCCCAAGTTACATCGAAACATGGAGGAGGTCGCATTACAAAGAAGGGTCAGGATGGGTCAACCAAAGGGCAGAAGAAGATTGGGTAAGTTTAATATGTTAACAATGTTATTATATAAGTTCATATGTATTTAATATATTATGTTTGGTGATCTTGAAAGTTGGGAATTTTATGTTATATTAGTTATGTTTATATCTTGAAAGTTGGGAATTTTATGCTGCGAATTTTATGTTATTTTAGTTATGATTTGGGATGGTTTTTTCATTTGTTACAGTTATGCTGTCGAAATTTCATAAAAATCTTAATAACTTTTCATTTTGATTCTTTAAATTGCAGGCAAAAATTGAAAATCAATACGCCCAAATGCAAATGGAGGCGGGAGAGTCGCCGTTAATGAGATGCAATGTTTAGAGCTTGCATTAGGAGAAAGACGTGGTCATACGAGAGGTGTTGGACGAAAAGTAAAAAATCTCTCTCGTTATGAACAATCAAGTGGATCATCACAACCCAATGAAGAAATGGAAGCATTAAGGCAACAAATGCGAGAAATGCAAGAAAAGATGGCTGAATTTGAAAGAAGAAAGTATAATCCCAACAACAACGAAGATGATGAAAGATGCGACAATTAGGAAGTTAATTTGTTAGGTTTTAAAAACTTAAGACATGTTACTTTGGTACTTTGTCTTCTTGGTATGTACTTAAGACAATTAGGAAGTTACTTGGTATTGATAATATTTAGGTTTATTTCTGCGTATCTGATTTGGGTAATTATTCAGGTAAAAAACTGGAAAAAATCAAATTTAAATAATAAATTTTTTAAACAGATACCCTATGGCGACGACATGTCGTCGCCATAGATAAAATTAAGAAATAATTTTATTAGTTTAATATTATATTATTAAAAATAAAAAAACCTATAGCGACGACATGTCGTCACGTAGGGTCTCTTTAAAAAATATTTTTTTAATTTAAAAATTAAGGGAAAATTTATCGCGACAACAGTATGGCAACGACATGTCGTCGTGATAGGGTTCTATGGCGACAAAGTCTACGCCGACGACAGTTTTTGGCCTATGGCGACAAAACTACGGCTACTACGTCTATCGCGACGACATGTCGTCGCCATAGGCTATGGCGACGAACAGACACCTATGGCGACGACTTTTGTCGTCGCGATAGGGTAAAAATCTTGTAGTGGGAGGGTTACCATGCGTTGGTGTTATAACAACCCCGGTTATGGGGAATTTCAAGCTTATTTGAACAATGCATATCAATCTTAACAACTTCTTCTTAGCACGCAAATTGATGAATTCTAAAAGATTTTGGTCATTCTAAAGCCTCCCAAGTGATTCCAATTCACCCTTCATCCATCATCATCTGATTCAAAATTAAAAGCATAATGAAAAACAATGAGGCAAGGTTCGTTGTGATTGCTTTCGGGTGGAAGATTATCGATGAGAGACACAATTGTATGTTAAGATTGGTTTGTGCTTTGTGCTTTGATAATTAAACGTTGAATGTAATTACAAATTTGATATAGTTAAAAGGTTTATTTATAAATAAAATTACTTGTTGAATTATCAGTTTTGATTTTCTTGCATTAACGTCTCATGAAGATTGATAGGTAACTTGATATAAACGAATTAATAGCATTATGAATGAACAAGTTTTAAGAGTTTGATATATTGTTATTATGTTAAACCAAAGTTGAAATATTAAGAATTGTGTTCTAGCTAACCCTAGTTGATCTTAGTTACCCTCACACAATAAATGTAGCTAAAACTAATTATATAACTTGTTTTCATCAAGTCTCATCAACAGATCAATAAGCTCGATACATGAGATTTGCAAGTAAATATTACTCTTAGACCCTTTGAATCAAGAAATATGCTTAATTGAGACATTTTGAATAATGTAAATTAAAATTTCAGAACAAACCATATCATACATTAAACATTGTCTTCTCCTTATAATTTTGAAATGATAAGCATATCAAACGGTCTAAATGGACAAAACGATACACACACAATATAAGCACACAAGATATCATTGTTGTTGTTATTATAGCTTTTCCACCAATGGCTCGCCATGGTCACTCTTCCAACACACTCGAAAAACAACTTTTTAGAAAAAGCGACTCAAATACTCATCAACTGTAGTATATTAACATCAGGGTAAAGCTCTGAAGCCTCCACCCGAATGATGGTTGGATCTCAAAGTTTGTTTGATCTCTCTTTAGAAAGATAGCATGATAGAATGCCAAGTTTAAGTTGCTCGGAAATGAGGACTCTGCAGGACAAAGAACATATATTTTATGCATTCAACGTCCATCGACTAACAAAAAAAAAGGTAGGTCTTTTAGTTGTATTGATCGAACTTACCCTCTATCTTTTTAATACTTGTTCTTCGGACAAATAGATCTTCTCCAAGGTTTTACCGATCTTCTTCTCCCACAATGACATGAGTTCATTAACGAGTATAAGCCCGGAGGATTTTATGTAGAGACTTTTGTTAACGGTTTTGGATCATCCACGCTCTAATCGTGTAGGTGGCAATGTCATGTTCATCATTGAAGACAACTACAACATAGATCATTAGAAAAAACCCAAAAAAAAATGCCACATTATGTTATTTTAGTATGTGCTAATCAATCAATGTACACGATTATATAAACACAATACATGCACCTAATTACATACATATTTATTACTAAACTCTAAGTCTTTAATAATAACTAAAATAGTTAAATAATGTTTACCTTTTGCATTTCCATCACCAAAGCTAAAACTTTGTCCCTAGGGGGGAAATGGCCCCTAGCTGAGCCAATATTGGAAGGAAATGATCCTCAAAAAGTTGGAAGTTACGTAGGTGTTAAGTATATTCATTCTTTTTATTTCAATTCATTTCTGTTTTATGTTGTTTTTTATGTTAAGGGGTGCTTTGACATTCTTTGAAAGATGTGGGCTGTAGCTGCTCATGATGATTGTTCAAGGGTTGTGATGTGCAGCTGTGTGATGGTTTGCTATATACGGAAGGTAGAAGGTTCTATCGAGATTATCACAAAGAAAAGAGAGTTTTGAGATCTAGGGTTTTCTCATTGCTTCAAACCCATTTTTCAGTCATCTTCTTGAAGATCTTCTGCATAATCAGTGAGGACAAGCAACTCATCGTTTCTTGTCTTAGTAGTCTGTGTTACAGTTTTCTCAGTTGATGTATTTGTCTCTGATTCATTCTTGTATGGTTAGATCTCTTCACAATCGGTGAGATCTGATCTTAGTTTGTAACTGCAGTTGATTTGTTCTTGATCATTAAGTCCAGAAAAGTTAATATGGTATCAGAGCAATGGCTCTTGATCGCTGAGGTCTTTCTGGCTTCATCGCTAACCTTTGTTTTTTTAGGGTTTCTCCCTGAGTTTCTCGATATCGGTTCGGTTTCTTTGGGTTTCTTCATTGACCCGTGGTTTTTTGGGGTTTCTCCCTGTGTTCATCGATCACGGTTTTTTGGTTGTGCGAAACATCTCACCGTGGCTACGTCCAGCACGAGTGGTTGATTTTGCATGATTCTCGCGGAATTTGTCGGGATAACAAGATCATTCATCTTCGTTCTGTGTTGGGCACTGCGATTCAGATCTGAATATTTGAGTCTGAATATTGTCTTCTAGCTAGGAGTAAAGATTACACAACCCTAAGTGAAGGTTGTGTAGATATTGCTGAAAAGTTCCGCTGCGATAACTCGAAAGAGGTCTATTGTCTGGTATTTCTTGTTGTGGCTTCTAAAGTCCCTTTCTAGGGCACCTCTCTGTAAGGTGTATTTCTTCCTTAATCTTGATTTGATTTCTTTTGTTTCATTGCATTTTAGGCATTCTTGGACTGGGCTAGATGGACCAGTGTTGATTATCTGTCTGACTTATGCATACCATATTTACATTTTTCTTGAGTCTCTGCTCCTCCTTAACACTGGCCAGTCATCTTATTGACCGGGTATCTGGTCCCTGAAGGAGTTTCGCAGAGTCTCACTTCTGTGCTGATTAATTGTTGTGGCTTTGTTTGTTTTATTAGTTGTACTAAACTGTGTTGCTATGGCTTTGGTTGATACATCTCCTACCTTGATTAGTAGTTTGGACTTTGGTGACCCTTTATATCTTCACCCCAGTGATACAGGTCCCTACTCTAGTGTCGATTAAACTAAAAGGTACTGAAAACTATAATGTGTGGGCTAATGCTATGGAACTGCTCTTCATGTTAAGAAAAAATTTGGATTTGTTGATGGTACATGCGTTAAGTCTACTACTGATGAGGTCCTGGTAGGCAATGGGATAGGTGTAACTCTGTAGTGTTGTCATGGATACTCAACTCATTTTCTGAAGAACTATTTGTGGGTCAAATTTTTTCAAAACTTGCTTCTAAAGTGTGGACTGAGTTAAAAGAAACATATTCAAAAGTTGATGGTTCTGTGACCTTCAAATTGCATCAACAAATTAATAACCTGAAACAAAATGGTAATTCTCTTTCAGAATACTATCATAAATTGTTCCCCATGTGGAGACAGTTAGATGTTCTAAATGACTTACCTATCTGTACTTGTGATGCCTCTTGATAAGGTATCAAAATATAATCAAAACTTACGGTTGATGCAATTCTAATGGGTCTTGATGATAAGTATTTACTTTGAGATCCACCATTCTTTCAAAAGAACCTTTGCCTTCTGTTAAGGCTGCATTTTCCTTAATATCAGGTGAGGAATCTCATAGGGAAATAACTTCAGCTCTTATGTCACAACCTACTGCTTTTGTACTAAAACTACTGTAGTAAAAAAGAATCCTAATAATAAAGGTACCACTCTAAAATGTACTAATTGTAATAAAAATGGTCATACCATAGAAAAGTGTTTTGAAATCATTGGGTATCCTGCTAACTACAAGGGAAAGATAAATGGGAACAGGTCTAAATCCAATAGTGTTACTACTGATACTTCTGTGAATATAGGTGGAAATTATCAATTGACTCCTGATCAGTATGCAAAACTCATTAACATGTTAAGTGATCCTGTGAATGTTGATCAAGGAACCTCGAATATGGCAGGTATTAGGGAAAATAATGTCTGTTCTTCTATTGTTTGTGGTGTTTCCTTGATGATTCTAAGGATAGTAGGGGATGGGTGATAGATTCTGGGGCTAATCAACACATGGTTTTATCTGATAAGTGTTTGTATGATTTGGTGATGTTTCAAACTGTCATATGACTGTTAGTCATCCTAATGGAACCAAAGCTGCTATAAAATCTATTGGAAAACTTAAACTATCAAAAGATGTTGTTTTAATGATGTGTTGGTTGTTCCTGAATATTCAGTCAACCTGTATCTGTTTATAAGCTTGCTAGTGATAATAAAACTTGGATGTTGGTTTGATGAATTTAGTTGTTTGATTCAGGACTTATCCCGGTCAAAGACTCTTCTGATGGTAAACAGGTGAATGGCCTGTATTACTTTGGTCACCCTAATTTTGATGAAATTTGTGTAGAAAACAGTAATGGTCTTGAGTTAACAGAGTTAAAATTGTGGCATTCTAGAATGGGACATCCTTCTTTTCAAGTTTTACAAATCTTAAATCAAGATCTTAAACTGAAAGTTCCTTATTCTAATCTACCTTGTGAAGTGTGTCAAAGAGCCAAACAGTCTTGGCTTTCCTTTCCTTCTAGTGATCATAAATCCATAAGTTTGGGTGAATAATTCTCTAGATCTATAGGGTCCGTTTAAGGTCACTAGTAGAGAAGGGTCAAGTATTTTTTAACTAGTGTGGATGATTACTTAGAGCTGTTTGGGTATATCTTTTAAAATCCAAGATGAGGTGTTTATATATTCAGTGTTTGTCAAATTAATCTCAAATAAGTTAGGGATTATTTAATGTTTTAGAAAAAGATAATGGGACTGAGTTTGTAAACAATCGCTTGATGTTTCTAAAGATTAATGGAATTCAACATCAAACTCATGTGTTACACACCTCAACAAAATGGTATTGTGAACGTACAATAGACATTTATTGAATATTGCCAGGGCATATGTTTCAAAGGGTTTAACTCGAGGTTGTGGATGAGTGTGTATTGCTGCTACTTATTTGATTAACAGGACTCCATCTTTGTGTGTTAGGACCGTGTACGTACGGAGTACTAACTGATTCTTCGTTGTACCGAATCAAATAGTGCGGAATCCTATTTGATTGGCGATCCAATCAGTGAGAACGAATTCAAGATCAATCCTAACGATTAGAAAACGTTATGAATTGACTCGGAATGATCTGAAACGCTCTATGAAGTTGGAATGGTCGAACAGCACGTTCTGGGGCGATTAGGGTTTCTAGTATTCGAAGTGTCCGTTTTCCACGAATTAAGTGGTATTATAGGTTACAGATCTCATTCGTGCGACTGAGTCTTGCGACTGACTCAGTCGTGCGATTGAGTAATACGACTGATTCATTCGTACGCTTGAGTCAGACTGATGACTCAACCGTCCGATTGACTCAGTCTCTTAGTTCAACCGTGCGATTGGACCATTCGCATGGTCCAGTCGGGCGACTGAAAGAGATGTTTAGTCAAACACATTCATGAACCTTAATGATTCAGAACTGTGTCTCACAACTGTAAACCTATAAATGGTCATATTAAGCGTGTAACAACTAATAAATAGATATAACATTAAATAATCAACAACCATATAATGAAGAGATTCTCATTAGATTGATTTAACATTACATATGTGTAACAAGATAGAAGTTTATTACATTTCAGCTCACTAGACTAGAACTGGGGACATGTGTACCAACAAACTCCCCCTTGGACCTAGTTCTATCTAGACTTTTACTTCTTTCTTGAACTCTTCATATCGTTTCACCCTTTCCTCTCTTGAGATCCCAGAATGAATATTAATGCGAAGCAGATACGTATAACATGTTGGAATTGCAGTGCTTGCACAATATCCTGTGTATCAAAGAACAGTGGCCACTTGAATAAGATATAGACATCAGACTCAGACAAGTTGGTTAGCCACATCGGATCAAACACTCTTATCGTCTCGACCGTTCCTTCTTTCTCCAAAACTATGACGGCTTCACCAGTTCGCCAGTCATAATACCACATTTGAAATGGGGTGCAAAATCCTGAGGCATCTCCCTCAATGGAATACGCGACATCGTGCGCGGAGGGTGCCATCTCAAGACCACTTTTGGTCTTCCTGAGGTGGGGTCAACCTCAGTCCTATGAAATAACCTTCTTGGCTGTTGAGGTTTAAAGTTGACCCACCTAGTATGGTACTCTTTCTTTAGTGCCTGCTCAAACCATCTGATATCTTTCCTGGAACAGCATATAGGAGGTTCAAGTTGGCTAGACGATTAAGCTCAAACCCTGGAAGAGTTTTCAAATCATGAGGAAATCTGAAATATTCGATTCCCTTCTCTCTCTTCACTGCATATACTTTGAGATCATCAAAGTATGCCCAGCTGATAATCTTTCCTGACACCTTCTGATGCTTTTTAATCTTGTAAAGCTTGGTGTAGGCATTTGACTTTGGAGGCCCACGCTGTTTCTTCATTTCCTCAAGGCAGGCAATCCATTCTCCTTCTTGGTTGCACGATCAGCTTCATCTGCCTGAGGAATCTCTTCTGCAGCTGCCTTAGCTGCTGTCATCTCTTCCACTTTATCAAATATATTGCTGTCAAAGGTTTCCCCACATCTGGAAGCACTTCGCCTTCGGCGTTAGTGTATTGGGGATAATGATCAGCCGTTACGTCCTCAATCTCCACCTCGTCGACATCTTGAAGTTCTTCATCGCTGACTACATCGACTGCGGGAGCATCTTTTACCAACTCATCCGGATTCAGACTGAACAGTTCTGCAATCTGTTCATCTGTCAAGTCGTGAATGATCTCCCCTTCTTCAGCTGAGTAACCCACAGACCGTTGCACTATCCCTTGAAGATCAAGAATCATAGTCAACTTGGTTTCAATCTGACGAAGGGGCATAACATCATGCTCATCGACTTGTGTGGTTGATCCTGTTACAAAATCAAATATATTGCAAGTAAGTATACATTGATCACATAACCAAAGATGATTTATATCCACAAAACTTATATATAACAGACTAGAATACATATTTCAAGTACAAAGTTTCAGCAAAATAAATAAACGTCTAGTCTTGAACTTTGCCTTGTATCTCCGGTGGATCTTCAGTTGGAGTAGATGAAGAGGGGCCTTGATCATGTCGGCGTTTAGTACGCCTTTCGCCTGCAAACTTTTCGCTTTGATCTCCAGTGTTCTCCCCTTCACCTCATCATCTCTTCTTCTTATCATCATCATTACTTTCTTCACCACCATCATCATCGTCATCATCCTCATCATTTCATCATCGTCTTCCTCATCTTCATCATTATCTTCATCATCACTATCATCACCATCATCACCTTCTCCTATCTTGAGGGGCTCACTTGAGTGCCTTTAACTTAAGCAACAGAGTTTTGTGAGCCGCCTCAGCTTTCCCAACTTAGCATCTGTCTCTGCCTCATGTTGAAGTAACCCAGTGATCTGATCTGTCTGTGAGGTGATCACCTGGGCTTGGGAAGAAATCTGCTCGCGTAGCTGATGAATCTCAGCAGTTTGAGAGGAACTTAACTCTCTCAGCTGCTGTAACTGAGCCGTTTTCTCCGCATCAGACGCCATCAGCTTAACCACCATGCTGTTTAGGGCAGCAAGCTGCTCTACAACAGAAACTGGTGGGATGAATGAGCTGGATGGGAACGGTGAGGGCCTGTGTGTTGAGTGGAGGTGGTGGTGGTGGCTGTGGTGAATATGGGGTTAGAGGTAAAGGCTGTAATGGTGGTACAGTGGTGGTGGTGGATGTGGAAGTATTACGTGGAGGTATAGAGGTGGTGGTGGTGGGGTGTTTGGGATATGGTGGATTGAGAGGTATGAGTGGTTTGGGTGGTTGGGTAGGTGTTGTGGAAGTGGTAGTTGCAGGGGAGGTAGAAACAAGAGTGATCCTCCTGCGTTTGGCTTTCGTCCCATGAGGACGAGCCATGTGTTTCCTCCGAGTCCCTTTTGACCCGGAGGCTCCCCCTTGGCTGCTGGGAGAGACTGGGTTATATGATGGGTCAGCAACAGAGCTCCCAGTCTCTCCTGGGCGACCACCAACCGCCCGCAGACCTTCCTCGGTTGCCACTACCCGACTACCCACTGTCCGGGTTAGTGGTGCCTCGTCTGAGTCCTCCTCCTCCTGCATGAAGTCAGGGTGGATTGGAGCTGTCTCAGGTCTTCCTTGACCATCTCCACCCTGACCAGATCCTTGGTCATCATCATCGGAGTCATCGGAGGGTAGAGCCACATGCTCTACATCAGAGTCACTATCTTCGTGACGCCACTTTCTCCTAGCTGGCCCACATAGTCTTCACGGGCCAGATGCCCAAACAAACGTCTTACCGGGGGCTTGACCTGCTTTCCCCTAAACCTTCATTCTGCCTAAGGTGGTATCATCCATCACCTCAACAACCGCATCCTCTTTCTGCTTTGGTAACGTAGGGAGCTTCTGGTCAAAAATCATTTGTAAGAAGCGGGATACATGCAGAAGCCTTCTCTTCCCTTAACTTCTATGTTCTCACTAAGTAAGTGAAGATCATTCTGGAGAAGCTGAAAGGGTGGTTCAGCACCAAAGCAACGTAGGCATTCTGCATTTGCTCTGAGAGCTCGTCGAAGCCTCCTTTTCGTGAGGCAATACACCTGAGCAAGACGTGGGCTAGGTATTTGAACTGGGGGCAGAGATTGCTCTTGTTGAGCATCCCTGAGTTTATGTCCCCAGTATACTTAGCCCTCAGGAAGCACCCTCTGACTGTCATTGGATGTAGACGAACAGGACAGTCACCATCATTTCCTAGTTCTAGGACTGTCCTTAAGTCCTCCTCTGTTATCTCTATAGCTTGCCCAAGAACGGTGCTTCTAATAGTATAGGGCTCCCTGGATCTGTCTACCACAGCGTGTTCCCAAAACGACTGCTGCATCGACTGTATGGTGTAACTGTGCTGAGATGGCTCGTATATCCTCGATCTTCTCAGAAATGTGATAATGCCAGAAAAGTCAGCGGCATTCCTAGAGGTCAAGTCCAAATGTGCACAAATGTTGTGCTTCGTGCTCATAACCCATCGACTCGCCATCTGTCACACAATGTAAGTTTACGTTAGTACACGTAGAAGAAAGTAAACAAAATCAATGAGTTTCCCACTTTGGTTAGTCGGGCGACTGAGCAACCGAATGAACATAGCTGTGCGACTGAGTGGAACGAATGAGTCTTGAAAGGTGAATTTAGTCATACGGGCGACTAAGTCAAGCGAATGAACATAGTCGTGCGTTTGATTCATTCGTTCAACTCAGTCGGGCGACTGAGACTAGTCGTCTTCTCAGTCGGGCGATTGGAGTTCATCATGTGTCCAGTCGCATACTCGACAGTTTGTCCATTCAAATTCGTGTTTTGAGCTATCTTGAAATTAAACATCGAACTTTTGCTCATTGCACTCGGAAACTACCGATAAATCAGATTCTAACTTCTATTCGAACGTTTAAGCTAGTTTGAATAGCCTATTTGTTCATTATGTGTTCGGTTACTGTTTGGTCTGAATTTGAGAGATTTTGGACATCATTTAGCAGTGTTATCGATAGAACACCTTTAGTAGTACCTGTATAATCAACAATGAGTGTCAGAACACGTAACAATAGCAGATATGGATCAAAGGAAATTTCGACAGCGGTTCCTTAGGTCGGGCGAATAGAGGGGGCGATTTGGGAGAGTGAACGACTGATTATGATTTGGTCTGTTTTTATACTAGGGCAAAATCCAGTCGGGCGACTGAGTCTAGTCGCCTTGGTTAGTCGGCCGACTGAGTCTAGTCGTCTTGGATAGTCGGACGACTGAGTCTCAGTCGTGCCGTCTACCCAATCGTTCATCTCCAATCGGCCGATTGAAGTTCATCCAAACGACAATTTCAGTCGGTCACCTCCAATCGTTCGATGTGTTTCACTCGCATACCTCATTCGCACGTTTGACCTAGTCGGGCACATTCAACCGGCCGATTGGATTCATCGCATGGTCCAATCTTACGATTGTATCCAATCGTACACCCCATTCGGCCGACTGGGTCATATCAGATTCAGTCGAACAATTGGTCTATCCTTGTGCCAATTTTAAGGTATGAACCAACACTTAGTTTATTACCAATGGATAAACATTATGTGCAATTGATCATCTCAGACATGATCCATTTAACCACCCGATCACCTCAGACGTGATCCATTTATCCACCTGATCACCTCAGACGTGATCCTTTTAACCTTTCAGAAACAAGTTGTTTAAATAGACATTAAGCATTTTCAGTGATGTTTAGCAGATAGCAATATACACAGTCCGACACGACACATTATACTAGGACTAAACAAAAAACTTAACCTATGAATAGAAAAACCTATTTTTGTGATTTTTGTTGGGGCAGGCTTGTATAGCTTTTTAGCATTAACAGTTTATCCGGAATGGACTCTCGTGGAATCAGACAGGCATATACACCATCACTTGGAACATTCAGTACTTATTACACTTTGTATGATATGATAGTACAGTTTTTCACTTATGGAAGACTTCTAAGGTCTAACTGGGAATCATGTTTGAACTAATATGTAATTCTGATTGATTTTGAACATCAGGCGATGCAGCCACGACGATTGTCAGTATGTTTGTCCACTTAAATCCATACACAGACGTTTGACATACATCAGCGATTAATTTAATGAATTAGGTCAAACCGTATTTGTGTATTTCACAGGTATATGGTAATCAATCATCCTCAGGAGATTTTGAGCGGTCTAGGACTTAGAAGATTTGGTTCTAAAAATTGTCAAAGAGATGCAGAACCTCAGGTCAGTGCCATCGCACAGCAGAGAGGCGCAAACAACATGAATTCTTAGAACAAATAGGTTATGCTTAGCCTCAGGTCAGTGCCATCGCACAGCAGAGAGGCGCAATACCTATTTATCTTCTTAGAGCAGCATATTTGCATATACATTATGTTAATGACATTTGTCATCTTTTGCTCTGTTTTGCAGGTCTTTGCTCACATTTGTGGCATTAGCTTGCTCCTCACCCCTTATTGGACATTGATTGATTGTGCAGACCAGGGATACCATGGGAACACACAACTGGTTGAATAAATTTAGTTTAAGCCTGTTCACTGATGATGTCTAATGGTCTATTGTGTTTAATCTACTGACACATCGTATTGTGTACTTACACAACCCTAGATCTACTTTCTCCAAGTAATTACAATACCAGTCAAAGCTTCTATCATATTCCCATTTTGTTAGACTTAGACTTCTCTGACTTATGATTTTATGTTTAGAACCGAAAAACCAATTTGATATTCCAAGTAACTCGGTGCCTGTGTGCTATCACTTTCCAGTTTTCTCGAGTCGCATTTCCAGTCTATTTGTCTATGCCTTTTCAGCTTAACTTATCTTCCCCCCTTTTTTTTTTTTTTTTTTTTTTTTTTTTGAGTAAATGAATACTGAAATAAATCTCCCCCTAAATTCTAAAACAGAAAATCTTTTTTGTGTTTTTTGGATTTTATATGACATGGAAATTTACAAAATAAAATTAAAAATAAGAAAGAAAGAATAAAATAAACTAAAGACAAGTCGGACTATGAATCTGCTTCTTCAGCAATACATCACTTTTCTTTTTAACGCCGTTGACCTCTAGCAGATATAAAAATCTTGGTTTATCAAACGGTTTGGTGTAGAGGTCAGCGCGCTGAAAATCCGTGTTAATTTTAATCACATCAATTAATTGTTTTTCATAGCAATCGCGTATGAAATGATATTTAATCCCGATGTGTTTAGTTTTTGGGTGTTGAACAGGATTTTTAGTGACAGCTATGGCAGCAGAATTATCAACATAAATAGGAGTGTTAGAAATTTCAAACCGTAGTCGCGCATTTGCTGTTGAATCCAGATGATTTGAGAGCAGCAACTTGCAGCAGCAACGTATTCAGCTTCACAGGTTGATAAGGCAACCGAGGTCTGCTTCTTGCATTGCCACGTGACTAACCGTCTTCCAAAGAACTGACACCCTGCTGACGTCGATTTGAAATTCATCTTGCAGCCACCATAATCTGAATCGCTGTACGCAGTAAGCTCGAAGTCATCATCATGAGGATACCACAAACCCAGTGTTGGAGTACCCTTCAGATAACGGAAATCCTTTTTACCCCAATCAGATGATTCACTTTTGGCTTCGCTTGATATCTAGAACATAGACATGTTGCATACATGATATCTGGACGCGAGGCAGTGAGATACATGAGAGATCCAATCATCCCACGATACATAGTGGCATCCACCAAATCCCCATTCTCATCAGGAGCCACATCATGATTTGTGGCGAGAGGGGTACCGGCAGCAGACGTATTTTCCATGTCAAACCGACTGAGAATGTCACCGACATACTTGGTCTGATGTAAGAAAATGCCAGTTGGTGTTTGATCACCTGTAATCCCAGGAAGAACTTCATTTCTCCCATTGCACTCATTTCAAATTCTGCCTTCATCACAGATTCGAAATCTTTGCATAACGCTTCATTTCTAGATCCAAAGATGATATCATCCACATAGATCTGCACCAGAAGCAAGTCACCATCCTTTTCTTTGACAAACAATGTACAGTCAATCACACCCCTGCGAAAACCATGCTTCAGCAGGTGAGTGGAGAGCTTTTCATACCAAGCTCGAGGAGCCTGATGTAGCCCATACAGAGCCTTGTCTAACTTGTAGACTCTGTCCCGATGATAAGGATCTTCGAATCCTTCGGGTTGACTGACATAAACTTCTTCACGGATTTCCCCATGCAAGAATGCACTCTTAACATCCAGTTGATAAACTTTGATTTTCATGTAAGAGGCGTAGGCTAGAAAGATACGAATAGCTTCCATTCTAGCTACGGGAGCAAAGACTTCATTGTAGTCGATGCCTTCGACTTGTCTGAAGCCTTGAACAACCAAGCGTGCCTTGTTTCTGATCACAACACCTTGGTCATCCTTCTTGCATTTTAGTACCCATTTGGTACCAATCACCTTAACTCCTTTCGGCCTGTCAACTAGTGTCCAGACTCCAAGTTTCTTGAACTGGAGTAGCTCTTCTTGCATAGCATTGACCCAGGCCTCATCTTTCAGGGCGTCGCAGACATATTTAGGCTCGATTTGTGAAACAAAACATGAGAAAGCCCCGTCATTGACATAACCCTTTTCCATGACTGCAGCATAATCAGCAGAGTACAGCTGATTTCTTGTTTGCACACCGGATTGAATGTCCCCTATGATAGACGAGGGGGGGTGATTCACACTGATCCTAGTCACTGGTGTGGTAGGAACCACAACCTCAGTATCCATATTGGTGACTACTGGTTCAGTATCCGGATTTCCTGCAGGTGGTATAGCAGCTGATGATTCACTGTGTTGATTAGCTGTTTGCTCAGTGTTAGAAGCAGGAGCTTCTTCATCATCTGATGAATCATCACTCTCATCATGAGCAGGAGACGAAGAGCTTGAGGCACCCGCAGTAGGTGTGATGTTGCCTGAATCCAGATTTGGTGAGTTAAGAACATCATACATTATCTGGGTAGCAGCATCATCCTCTGAATCAAGCTGTGGAAGATTGAAGGATTTGAAAAAGCCATCATAATCAAAGAATGATGATGGTCCTTTTCCAGCAGGAGGTGTGGTGAATCTCTGAACATCCACATTGCACCACACCTCTACCTGACCCGTCGAATATTGTAAACTCGCTTGTCTGGGATGCTGTATCCTAAGAATATTCCCTGATCTGCTTTTTCGCTGAACTTGCCATCCTGAGTCTTCTTCAGTAATGTACATGGAGCTCCAAATGGTTCCAGATACTCCAAATTTGGCTTTCTCTTCTGAAGTAGCTCATAACAAGTCTTGCCGTGCCTTTTGACTACTAACACACGATTAAGTGTGTAGCAGGCATTTGCAACTGCCTCATTCCAGAACTGAACTGGAAGCTTTGAATCAGCTAACATGGTTCGTGCAGTCTCAATTAAGCTCCGATTCTTTCGTTCTGCAACTCCATTCATCTGTGGCGTGTATGCTGAGGTGAACTGGTGAACAATACCCTTCTCCTTGCAGAAAGCATCCATCCACTGATTCTTGAACTCTGTGCCATTGTCAGAACGAATTCTCCTTACCTTCAGTTTGTAGAGTGACTCCAAAGTCGTGACGAGCACCTTGAATGATTCAAACGTTTCTGATTTAGCTTTCAGAAACATCACCCAGGTGAATCTTGAGTAGTCATCAGTGACTACAAAGCAGTACCAGTCTCCTGCTATACTCTTCGTGCTTACAGGACCAAATAGATCCATGTGTAGCAGCTCCAAGGGCATCTCAATTGTGTTGACGTGCTTGGTCTTGTGAGATTTCCTGGTCTGCTTTCCCTGCTTGCAAGAGACACAAAAATCAGGAAGTTGGAAGTTCTTGACTGTAACTCCCTCAACTAGGTTGTTGTGAATCAGATGATTCATCTTCCTTTGATTTATGTGTCCCATCCTTCTATGCCATGAGATAGGAGTCCTTCTCTGTAGCTTTTGAGAGGAAACATTGTGCTGTAGATTCAGAAGTAGAAGCATTAGACATATCCAAGACATATAGATCATTGTACCTGGATGCAGACATCAAAACCTGCTTCTCTTGAATCTCCATCTCCTTTTTCAGTATGTAACATTTTCGGTTGTCAAACATAACTTTGAAACCCTTGTCACATATCTGAGACACTGAAAGTAAATTGTTTTCCAGTTGTTGAACAAAATTTACTTTATCAAACTTTACCTTCTCATTACCTACTTCGCCCTGAGCGGTAATGTATCCTCCTTTATTTCCAGCAAATGAAACGTGTCCCCCTTTAATTTGTTTGACATTGAAAAGAAGAGACTTGTTTCCTGTCATGTGCCTGGAAGCTCCGCTATCCACAATCCATGTATTTGATGAAGCACTGTAGCGGACAACCTGCACATAATTGAAAACAATCAGTTAAGGAGGGGGACCCAAGCCTTGACTGGCTTGGGTTTCCAGAGGAATCAACCATCATGAATTCAACCCACTGTCCTTTATCAGTAGGTGGAATCTCAACTTTCAGATTGTCCTGTCTGTCAGATTCACCAGATGTCTTTGCTTTCCATAAACCATCCCAGTGAAAGGATTGTTTATGATAAACTTTAGACTGATTAACAGTTTGAGTATATGGTTTAGATTCAGAAACATTTTTCTGGCCGGTGTCACAGACCTGTCGGGGACTTGTCTGTGTTGTCTTTCACGTGGGGGGGACGAAAACGACTTAGAAGGTGTTTTATGCCTAATGGGTGTTTTCGATCTCACCGGGGTCTTAGATCGCTGTTTTGAATCTACTTTGACTTTGTCGGTTAACTCAACTTTAATTCTTGGTGTCTGATAGCGTGGACAATTGGTTGAAATATGACCTCGCTTACCACAAGTATAGCAGGATCTCCATTCATCAGGACTAGGAGATCTCTTGTGGGGCGGTGAGTAAACCTCAGGAATGGGTCTTTTGGTCTCAATCTTTGAATATGTACCCTCTTTAACAAATTTAACTTGTTTAACATTTTGATTAATTTGTCGTTGAGGTTGAGCATTTCCCTTTTACCTGGTTTAGCTTGAGTGGATTTAGAAATCTTGGTTTGTGTAATATTTGACTTTGATTCCAAACCAATAGTTGTTTGTACATTTGTTTCCATCTGTTTCTCAACATTGAGCTTGCTCGATGTTGAAAGTTTCTGATTATCATCCGAAGAAGCAGACTGAACTGCAGTATCCGGATCACTCACCAAAGGAGTTGTCACCACATGATCCTTAATTTGATTATTATTAATTGGACGTTGTTTTGTGTTCAAAAGGATTTCATGTGGTGGTGGAACTACCTTGTAACCCAATCCCTCCCCATTGTTGCGTTCTTTAACCAAGTTTTTCAAAATGTGCGAAGAACTCGCGAGACTATGTAGTTTTTGTTGCAATGACTCATTTTCTACCTGTAAGACTGCTTTTTCCTTTTTTAGTTTCTTCAATGGTCTTTAAGTAGAATTTAATATCATTTTCTTGGTTAAAGACAACAACTTCAGTTTCTTTGAGTTGCTTTTGCAATACCTCTAACTTCTCCTTATAACTGCTCTCATTTGTTTTAATATACGATTAGCTTCTGAGCATAGTTTTAAGTCATTTACTAAGTTATCATTGTGTTCTAATAACCTAGCAAACTTTAATCAATGCTTTCTCTAAATTTATCACATTCGACACAAACATGTTCATCAAATAATTCATCTTTAGATTTTACCTGTGTGGATGTCGATGTGCCAGCCATGAAAGCATTCTGAGACGTAGCTTGAGCTTCAGATTCTGAATTTAATTCATTCTTGACGATTTCATCAACAGCATCAAACGTCTCTTCAAATTCAGCAGTATCAACTTCGGCTGAGCTTTCGCCTTCACTCGCCGAGTCTTCGTTCAAGTCTTCCACGGATGCTATGTTAGCTTCATCAGACACGAATCTAAAGGACCAGTCTTGTCCTTCATCTCCTTGTGCTACCATAGCTTTAGAATCACTTCCCGTGGATGCTGGTTTCTTGTCTCTATCTAGCCTGTTGAACGAAGAAAAAGGATTCCCATTCCAGTCTTCTTGGGCTTTGAACACTCTCTTTTAAAATGGCCCTTCTCTCCACAATTGAAGCACGTGACTTTAGACTTGTCAAAACCAAAGTTGTCTCTTTAGTAGCCACGAGATTCTGCCCTGTTTTCTTCACAAATTTCTTTGCTCTTCGGACAGCGCTTGCAAGAGCCCACATGATGTCCATTCTTTCCAGCTCATTCTCATCTACTTGTTCATAATCTTCATCGGCAAGGTGGCAATTACCAATCTTCCCCGCCACCAAACCATCATACGAGTGCACAACAGCAGCCAATAGATCCATGTGCTCTTTAGCAACCTCCACTGTTACCTTTCCCAGATTTTCTGTTGTCAACTTAGCAGACTGAGTAACAATAGGACTTTGACTAACACACGATGCACCAAGAGATTCATTTGCAGATGATGAGCCTTGGTCAGAAGTTTGAGATGCATTGGACACAAAGGCTGTTTGCAGGGGAGCACCTGAAGACTTTGCAGCAGGGGTGAACGTGGAAGCAACATTGTAGAGTGAGGGGTCTTGAGCATAAGAACCCTTCTTAGCCTTGTATTTTTGTCGCACTTCCTCCTCTTTCAGTTTTAGAATAAAATCATTGATATCCAGGGTGTCTAAAACTGAGTTGTATCGCAGAGTAGAAATAATGAATCCCACTTTGCAGGTAGACCATCTGCCAAGCTTAAAACCTTGTCTTCCATTGACGTCTTAACACCATGAGTGTTAAGTTCACTCATCAGATGGTAGAAACGATCGATAATCTCATCTAAGCTTTCATTCCCAATTGCCGAGAAGTTATCAAACTCCTTCTTCAAAGCTTTGCCTTTCAGTGCCTTTAAATTAGAATTTCCTTCATACCTCTTTTCAAGGACTTCCATCAGTTTTTTACTTTGTTTGTGCTCTGAGTATTGATGAAAAATAGGCTTGGGAATGGACTGAGTCAAAATAGCATAAGCCTTCTTCTCTGCATTGTAGGCAACCTTTTGTGTATCGGAGAGTCCACTCAAAGTCAAAGGAACACCATCAGCCCCTACTGGTATTTTATAACCCACCTCAATAGAGTTCCATAAGTTAGTATCTACACCATTAAGATAGATTTCAAAACGTTGTCTCCATTGTGGAAAATCCTCTATTGTCAATAGTTTAGGTGGCTTGTTATGGTTCCCTATCTCATTCTCCAGTAACAACAAATTCTGAATTCGTGAATCCTTTCCAGCTGACATGGCATAATTTTCTGAGTCCATCTTTGAATTAACTTAACTTGAGAATTAAACTTCTGTGCGAATGGGCTATATGCGATTGGACTCAAATGTACGATTGAAACAGACGACTGAGAGACTTAGACGACTGAACAGACCGAATGACTCAGATGTGCGACTGGAGTGGGCGATTGACTCAATCGGGCGATTGACACTGCGATTGACTCAACCGGGCGAATGGACTGGCGAATGACTCAAACGTGCGAAAGACCGAGGCGAATGAGTTCAGTCGTACGATTGAGATAATCGTGCGACTGGGTCGGCTGAAAACGCGATTTTTGAACACTTTTGACCTAGAACGCAATTCTTTGCACCCTAGACGGCTGAAACTCGAAAAACACTTAATTTTCAGAACATGCAAGCGTAAAGACTCGATTTTTAGCCAAAAGAACGAAACTTTTTGCGTAAAGATGTAGACTTTTTCACAAAAACGATTGAATCAACGAAGAATCAAGAGCCAAAGCTCTGATACCACTTGTTAGGACCGTGTACGTACGGAGTACTAACTGATTCTTCGTTGTACCGAATCAAATAGTGCGGAATCCTATTTGATTGGCGATCCAATCAGTGAGAACGAATTCAAGATCAATCCTAACGATTAGAAAACGTTATAAATTGACTCGGAATGATCTGAAACGCTCTATGAAGTTGGAATGGTCGAACAGCACGTCTGGGGCGATTAGGGTTTCTAGTATTCGAAGTGTCCCGTTTTTCCACGAATTAAGTGGTATTTATAGGTTACAGATCTCATTCGTGCGACTGAGTCTTGCGACTGACTCAGTCGTGCGATTGAGTAATACGACTGATTCATTCGTACGCTTGAGTCAGACTGATGACTCAACCGTCCGATTGACTCAGTCTCTTAGTTCAACCGTGCGATTGGACCATTCGCATGGTCCAGTCGGGCGACTGAAAGAGATGTTTAGTCAAACACATTCATGAACCTTTAATGATTCAGAACTATGTCTCACAACTGTAAACCTATATAACATGGTCATATTAAGCGTGTAACAACTAATAAATAGATATAACATTAAATAATCAACAACCATATAATGAAGAGATTCTCATTAGATTGATTTAACATTACATATGTGTAACAAGATAGAAGTTTATTACATTTCAGCTCACTAGACTAGAACTGGGGACATGTGTACCAACATGTTTAAGTGGTAAATCTCCTTATGAGTTGTTGTTAAAGAAAAAACCCTCCTAAGTCATCTTAATCGTTTGGGTGTTTGTCCTTTGCTGCTAATTTGAATCCTACTAATAAATTTGATAGTAGATCTATAAAATGTGTTTTTTCTTGTTATGCTTTTGATAAAAAGGGATATAAATTGTTGTCTTTGGAAAATAATGTGATCTTTTATTCTAGAGATGTTAGATTCTTTGAACAATGTTTTCCTTATAAAGAAAACCTTTCTGATTCTTTAAATCATATAAATTTTTTTGATTACCATGGCTCTAAGGAAAACACCTTTATGCCCGATGATGAAAGGGAGGATTCTAATGGTCATATCAGTCCGGATGGGTTAAGTGATTTGCCCAATGATCCTTCCCATTCTGGGTCTAAATCAGCAGACTTGAATTCTCAGAATGGTTCACGTCAACAGTCAGGTGACACTGATCATAGTAACAGTCAAACAGATACTACTGTTCATCCTGTTCCTGTTGACAGTGGGTCACAATCTGTTGATGTTCAGTTTGGTGGTAAAGGAAAGTTGATGGTAGATCATGATAATCTAACCACTGGTGTGCCAAATGCAGATCTGGATAATTCAGATATATCTGGTATCCCTGAGGGCAGTGGTTCTGAAAATAGGGGTGTTTTTCGTAAGTCAGGAAGGGTGGGAGTGTTTCCTAATAAATTCAGTGATTTTATTGTTGAAGGCAAAGTTAAATATGGTATTGATAAATATGTTAATTTTGCTAATGTGTCAAATTTGTCTAGTGATAATTTGTGTTTCCTGACTTTACTTGATAAAAGTTCTGAACCTCGATCTTATAAAGAAGCTTGTAAAGATAATAATTGGGTTGATGCTATGAATAAGGAAATAGAGGCTTTAAATAGGAATAATACATGGATTATTACTGATTTACCTAAGGATAGAAAACCCATAGGTAGTAAG
Source organism: Flaveria linearis (assembly GCA_024085815.1). Classification (NCBI taxonomy): domain Eukaryota; kingdom Viridiplantae; phylum Streptophyta; class Magnoliopsida; order Asterales; family Asteraceae; genus Flaveria; species Flaveria linearis. The sequence goes on from JABSNV010000256.1 coordinate 25,845, forward strand.
TGGTTATATAAGATTAAGTATAAGTCAAATGGGGAAATAGAAAGATATAAAGCTAGACTTGTGGCTAAAGGATATAGTCAATGTGAAGGAATGATTTTGAGGAGACATTTGCTCCTGTTGTTAAAATGTCTACTGTTAGAACTCTTATCTGTGTTGCTGTTCAGTTTGGATGGGAGTTATTTCAACTAGATGTTAATAATGCATTTTTATATGGTGATTTACATGAAGATGTATATATGTCCATTCCAGAGGGCTTTGGCTCTGCTAAAGATGATGGAAAGGTATGCAAGTTAGTTAAATCCCTGTATGGGCTTAAACAAGCTCCTAGACAGTGGAATGAGAAACTAACTACTACCTTGATATCTATTGGTTTTGAGCAAAGTAAAAATGATACTTCTTTATTTGTTAAGTCTGTTAGTTCTAAAATTGTTGTTCTACTTGTTTATGTAGATGATATTGTCATCACAGGTAACAGTAAGGATGAAATTAATAATGTGAAACTTATGTTAAATAAAAGTTTTTTGATTAAAGATTTAGGAAAGTTAAAATATTTTCTAGGTATTGAAGTTCTTGAAAATACTTCTGGTATTTGTTTAAATCAAAGGAAATACTGTTTAGAATTATTAAATGAGTTTGGAATGCTTGGGTGTAAACCTGTTTCTATTCCCATGGAGCAGAATTCTGTTGTTCATGATGCTTCTAATATGGAATCAAATGATTCTGTATTAGAAAACATAACTGTGTATCAGTCTCTTGTTGGCAAACTCATTTATTTGACATTAACAAGACCTGATATTTCATATACAGTTCATTGTCTTAGTCAATATATGCATAAACCTCTACAGTCACATTTTAAATTGCTTTAAGATTGCTAAGATATTTGAAATTAAATCCTGGACAAGGGTTAATGTTTAATAGGCAGTCTGAGTTTGTTTTAAAAGGGTATTCAGATTCTGATTGGGGTAAATGTTTGCTAACAAGAAGATGTATTACTGGTTATTGTGTATATTTAGGAGATAATCTAATTTCTTGGAAAAGTAAAAAACAAAGTACAGTTGCTAGGTCATCAGCTGAGGCTGAGTATAGGGCTATGTGTTCTACTGGTTGTGAATTATTATGGATAAAGAAAATCTTAGAAGATATGAAGGTTAGTTGCTCGATTCCTATAGAAATAGCCTGCGATAGTACTGCTGCTATACTTTGTCTGCAAATCCTGTCTTTCATGAGCGTACCAAGCATTTTAAAATTGATTTGTTTTTCTTAAGAGAAAAAGTATCAGCATGAATTTTTAAGATTGTTAAAATTGATACTTTACAACAACCTGCTGATATTCTTACAAAAAGTCTTGGAGTTGTTCAACATAATGTTTTATGTAAAAAATTGGGTCTTATAGACTTGTTTGCAGAATTGAATTGAGGGTGGGTGTTAATATATTCATTCTTTTTATTACAATTCATTTCTGTTTTATGTTGTTTTTTATGTTAAGGGGCTGCTTTGACATTCTTTGAAAGATGTGGGCTGTAGCTGCTCATGATGATTGTTCAAGGTTGTGATGTGCAGCTGTGTTGATGGTTTGCTATATACGGAAGCTAGAAGGTTCTATCGAGATTATCACAAAGAAAAGAGAGTTTTGAGATCTAGGGTTTTCTCATTGCTTCAAACCCATTTTTCAGTCATCTTCTTGAAGATCTTCTGCATAATCAGTGAGGACAAGCAACTCATCGTTGCTTGTCTTAGTAGTCTGTGTTACAGTTTTCTCAGTTGATGTATTTGTCTCTGATTCATTCTTGTATGATTAGATCTCTTCACAATCGGTGAGATCTGATCTTAGTTTGTAACTGCAGTTGATTTGTTCTTGATCATTAAGTCCAGAAAAGTTAATAGTAGGTATATGGTTTTCGGCCTCAATGGCACGACGAATCACAGCCTTCTTCGCATAGGAGGTTTTCGCGGGTTCCACTGCATTAGCGCGATCTGCGTCGTTTCCAAACTCCAATGGATAAAATTTCTTGATGTTTCCAGCCTCTTTGATGGCTGCAACAATCTTTACTTGATCGGCTAGTTGTGCTTGACCTACAGCCGAGATCACCACATCCACCTGCTTTATCGCGTTCACCAGACTCGTAGTCGTACAAATCACCCTAATAGAATTACATCACGTCATGTTACTACTAAACAAATGACAATTAATAACAACTGTCGATACTTGCTAACAAACAAGTAATAGGGGAGAGTTTGTGATAAAACCAAAAACTATTAAAACCAAAGAATTACGTACGTGTAACTACGTAAGACTATGAGTTACGTATAAGTAACTTAAGAGTAAATCTCGTTTTGGTCCCTGTGTTTTGCAAATTGACTCCACTTGAGTACCAACGTTTATTTTTTCTCCATTTGAGTACCAATTTTAAAAAAGTTGTCTGTTTGAGTACCAAATTTTAAAAAAGTTGTCTGTTTCAGTCCTTTTGACTAACGGTGTTAACATTTTCTGTTAAATTTTTTTAAAAAGACCAAAATACCCCTAAGGGCTATAAAAATATCACCATCTCCTACACACCACATACCACCACCACCACCACACACCACCGCCACCACACACCACCGCCACCACACACCACCGCCACCACACACCACCGCCACCACACACCGCCACCACACACCGCCACCACACACCACCACCAATTTGCAAAATACAGGGACCAAAACCGAGATTTACTCTAACTTAAAATTCATCACTTCATGTATGAAGAAAATTAGATTAAAAAATATACAGAATCACCTTAAATAATAAGGCCATAATATATTTACTCAAATACACATTAAATAATTAAAAATAATTATTTATAAATTTTATTATTGCCTATAGGTGGTTTTCATGATTTTTCACAACTTGGTGTTTTTTCTTGTTCCCTCTCCGTAAGCAATAACACCGTAAAAGAATATAAAAATATAAATATGATCATGTTAACAATACTGACCGTGATTAAAGTGGCGCCGGAGTTCTTAAGGGAGTCGATCACCGATGACTTGGAAGGATCAGAGAGCGTGGATCCCCTAACGAGGACGAAAGTAGGATGGCCGGCTTTCGCACTCGCTTCGACGATGAATTTCCAATGTATCCGTTCCTCCGATAATCAGAATCTTACTCTTTAGCTCCATTTTCTGCCTGAGACTATGGTTTACCGGTGATCGGAGATTGTATATAAGAGAGCAAACTTAAGAGTGTTGTAGGGGAGAGTATATATAGGGTGTGGGGAGGTTGATGAGACAAATATGTGAATTTATAGTTTTTGCCCCTTTAGTTTTTGGATAATTGGTTTTAGACCCTATTGGTTTTGCAAGTAAATTAAAAACAAGTGATTATGGCCTTAAACCTATATAGATTCGTATTTTATGTCATTTGATTATTTTCTATGTTTTCCTTTAAAAGAAGATGATGGTGGAGCATTTTTTTTATATCTGTCTTCAAAGTTTAACTAGTGTGATATACCGTGCATTGTGACAGGCAGGTTTTAAATATCGAGACGTATATAGATAAAGAAGAATGTCACCATGTATAGGACATTTGTTTCGTATTCTCTTTGCTAATTCTTGCTTATGTGTGATAGTGTGTGTATGCCTAAGCAAACAAACACGTACAAACATATAGAAAAATCGATACCAAGTAACTATATATTTCATTAATTATTGTTTAAAATTTTCATATATGTTGGTGTACTTCATTTTACTTACCATCTTAAATGATAAACACTGACTTTCAATTTAATAGGCTAACCAAGACAAACTAATAAAACTAATTACCTTAAAAGACTTTTATCCAGCACTAAAAACTAGGAGTGTTAAAAAAATTTCGAATCCGAACTGAAACCGAATCCAAAATATACAAAATAAAGAAAACAGATATATCATACTTTATAAATTCACAAGTTATAAATCAAAATTAGTTATCAACCAGACCCTACCTTAGATACATCAAAAAATATACCATACTTTATAGATTTTTACACAATCATTCGTTGGGTTTTTTTCCCCTTAATTGAACTAAGGGGTTATTTGATAAAACTGACTGGGTAAGATCTGACTGAGTCAGAAGCTGACACAGTTAGAAGTTCTGACTGGGTATGCGTCTGACTGAAACTTGGTTGTTTGATTTGGTATGCGTCTGACCAAATCGATTCACACCACCACCACCGCAATCCACCGAACCACCACCAAATCGATTCACACCACCACCACCACCGCAATCCACCGAACAACCACCGCAATCCACCGAACCACCACCAAATCGATTCACACCACCACCATAGCAATCCACAGCGGACAAGTACCGCAACCATCCCTGTCGACACAATTCAAACACAATCGACCGCAATCATCACCATCTCCGACCAATCCCCAAATCATCTTCAATTAACACAATCGATCGACCGATACCAAACCATCAACAATCATCCCCGGTCACCTGCGAACCAATAAACCACCACCATTGAACCGAACGACACCAGCAACCACCACTCCCGAGCACCATCCCTGTCGATCGATCACTCACCTTCGATCTTCAATTTCGAACCATCTGCAGAAGCATCGACTGAAACATCGGACCTTCAATCAACCACTCCCGACCACAATCATCAACCTTCAACACCATCAACCGACACCCATGACCACCGCGACCACCGCGACCATCAAATCAACAACCACCGAACTGAATCAACTTCGAATCTTGTTGTGTTCACCGAGAGAGAGGCAGAAACCGAGAGAGGCAGAGCGGGGGCGTAGGGGAGGGGGATTGGCGCAGGGGTGGGGGATTGGCGCAGGGGTGGGGGGATTGGGTCAGCATTTGTAAAATTCAGGTCCGGGCCAGATGTTTTGACCCGGTCAGCTTGGGTTTTATGCATATCAAACAGACTGACCCACTGACCGAGTCAGCCAGTCAGCCCGGTCAGCCGGGTCAGCCAAAATCAAACAGCCCCTAAATTTGTTTACTAGCTGCCTATTGTCTTAAAAAAATACTTTGATAACCAATTTAAGAACAAGTATACCTATTCTTAAAAAAATGTTTTAAATGCCAATTTAAGAAGCACATATTCCTGAGAACAAACCTTAATTGAGGATCATAATTAATAGCAAAACGGCAATGTACAAGCTGACAAAAATAAGTAATTATATAAGCTAAATCTTATCATGTCTACTTTAGGAACGAATTAAAAAAGCACATAATACAAAACCTCTATTATATACATAATTGCTAAGAACAATAATACATTAAAATTTGGGCAAATCTAGAGAAACTAATCATGTTTGGTATGACAACAAAGAGTAACTATACATAGATAAAAATATCAACTTTCATATATCATGATGCAACCAAGCAGTAGCGGATTTAGGAAGTTAGTTTAGGGTAACGTAATACAAGTTAAATTTTTTTTATCGTACGGTACATTAATATAAATGAAAAAACATGATAATAAAGATAGTTAAAAAATACCTATTTGATCTCAGAACTCTCCTCTTCGGTTTTTCATAGCTTGAAAACGAAGCATTACATCCTCATTTGTTACTTCGTCAAACGATTCCCTTTCAACCGCACATACTAGAGCATTGTTCAAATATTCCTCCCCCATTCGATTCCGTAAATCCGTCTTGATTTGCAATTATTCCAGCCCGCACCTGTTACGCATCATATCATGTCTAGTAAGAAAACTGGTAGGATTTGCAATTATGATCACACTATAATAATTGCAGAAAACAAAATTACAGATGTTTACATGGTTTATGTTCATGGTCATATGCTATGCTTCTTGCTAAATCTAGTAAATTTTGTAGTACACACCAAGAAGATTCTAAGACAAATACAGATAGAAAGCGCGTGACTACATAGCACTCTAACCTATATTGACCGCATTTGTCCAGCGGAGGGCTGTAACTGAGTTGGCTGAAAATGGTATCTAGATATGGCAATTTCGACCCATTTACCAAATATGGGTCAATATGGGGTTTACTAAAGCTCAAATGACTCAAATGGGTAACAATTTAAAGCTATTTTTAAAAGAAACATGTCAAATGGGTCAACAGGCTGAAAGATTCCATAGTGTTTTCAAATGCTTTAAACTTCCAAAATCTCATTATGAATTAGATTATTATTCTAGCAACATAAGTTTGTAAATTCTTAACTATACATAAATTTATTAAACTCACTGGACGAGGAAGCAGCCCTCGTGCTCAGCGTTTCAAATTAACACCTGCAGCTACCGATTTTGCTAATCTTCCTAATTTCATGGTTCCCTGCACTTTTCATAAGAGACCCAATAGTTTAAATTATGTTTTTATCCCTCCAATTGGAAAGGAATCTGCTTCAATACCATCCCAAGCTGTCCATTGGAGAAAACGACTTTTATTCCTAATTTCAAATCCCCAATTTCAAATCCCCAATTTCAAATCCCCAATTTCAAATCCCCAATTTCAAATCCCCAATTTCAAATCTTCAATTTCAAATCCCCAATTTCAAATCCTCAATTTCAAGTTCATAAACCTAAATTACCAATTTCAAGTTCATATACCAACTCAAACCAATTTCAAGTTACCAACAACACCACATAACTCCACAATCATAAATTACCAACTCAAACCAATTTCAAGTTACCAATTTCAAGTTACCAATTTCAAGTTCATATAACTCCAATTTTTCAACAACACCACCACAATAACTCCACAATCATAAAACTCAAACCAATTTCAAGTTACCTGTTCGGCTGACGGCTGTTCGAAAGTCGGAACCGAGGGTAGAGCGCAGGAACCGAGCAGGAATCGAGGGCAGAGCGCAGAGGGCTGTTCGAGCTTCGAGGGCAGCAGGAATCGAGGGCAGCAGCTTGCGATTCAGCGAACGGGAGGTAGAGGGAGCAGCTTGCGATTCAGGCATTCAGCGATTCGAGGGCAGTAGCGAACGAGAGGGAGAAGGGAGCAGCAGGGTTGGGTTGGGTTTTGGGTTTTAAGTGAGTTGGTTTTTTTAATTGGGCTGGGTTTTTAAGTGGGTGAATGGGTTTAATAGGTAGAATTTAATTGGGTTGGTTTTTTTAAGTGGGTTAAATTAATAAATTGAATTGTGTTTTTTAATATTTTTATAAAAAGTAATATTTTTATTAAAATATTACATTAATTTTTATAAAATTTAAATTTCCTATAAAGTTTTAGTATGAATTTTTTTAGGGGTAACGTAAAATTTTTTCAGAGGTAACGTAAATCCATAAAAAAAATTCTGTATAATTTTTTTTTTACACTACGCGTTAAAAATTGAGGGGTAGCGGAGGCTACCCCTCCCATCTTAATAGGTCCGCCCCTGCAACCAAGTGTAAAAACCTATTTTAAGACCATTTCATAAACAACTAGCATACGAGATCTTACCATTAACGTTGAGTAAACCAAAGCTACATTATATGTAGTTGCTAAGAAATCAACATGTATAAAATGCAAGTAAAGTTTGTAAACTAACTCAAATGGTCAAAACTCATATATATAATTGCATATTTCTCAGACACTTGGCTCGTAATTTAGCTCTAACTACATATGATCTTTTGAAGTGCGAATATAGACAAATCAAGGTGTAACTGTAACACTCTCAATCTCATAACAATATAATATAATAAGGAGGGTGCTACTAGTTGGGTTATAATAATAATTCAGAGACTACAAACGCAGCGAAAATTTTTATATGTTAAAAACTTTTTACATCATTAACAATCATTACAACACTTCAACTGACATCTCAAAACTTTGTCAAACTTCATATACATCTTTCACAAAAAACATTTAGCCAGTATCTTACACCATAACCGGAATTTAACTCGGTGGGGCGCCTCCACGAACACTTCTATTAATACCTGGCATGCATATGAAACAAACACAAAATCAGATAAACTGGTTAGTTCTAACGTACACCACATTTCAATAATAACAATTCATCAACTGTTACAACACCGAATGATTCATAAACATTCATCAGTTCATTTATTCGTCTCAGTATTGATATGCATATCGAATACCCATAAGGTATTTATGAACATCTTTTTATCGATTTTAATTTGATGGGTCAAACCTCCACCTCACGCGTTGACGGGTCAAACCTCCGTCTATAGTTTGATGGGTCAAACCTCCACCTCGCGCGTTGACGGGTCAAACCTCCGTCTATAGTTGGCGTTGACGGGTCAAACCTCCGTCTATAGTTGGTGGGTCAAACCTCCACCTCGCCATTCATCACAATTTACCACTTTCAACTCTTATTCCATTTTCTATTTATTTATATGCATGCCAGTGCCCGATTTTGTCAAACAACATTATCAAACGGCATTAACACATAAAAGGGCAATTAGAACTCACCTTAATGTTTTCAGCAAGTGGTTATCAATCCAAATACACTATGGCAGCTAAAATTTCTCCTTCTCAAAGAAAATCTAAAACAATAACCCTAACTTAGTCAAATCAACCCTAGCTGACCACTTCACACGACTAAGGCTATGCGACTGGACTCATTCGTACGACTGAATATGCGACTGAGCTTAGTCGTACGAATGGACCATACGACAGAGGTGCGAATAAGTTATAACAGGGTTTGTGCGAATGACCTCCATTCGTGCGATTGGTTCATGCGACTGAACTTCAGTCGCACGATCGAAAAATGCGATTGACTCAGTCGCACGAATGGGTCATGCGACTGGGCTCATTCGCTTGAAACGGATCAGCAGCTGTGTTCTTGACATATTTGATCCAAAAACTCGAGTTTTAGCCATTTGGATTATACCATATTCACAACAGAACATATACACTTCATTACAACCGTTTCGGGTCCTTATTTCATCAAACTTCATAAAAACTAGGATCCGAACCCTCACTTTTTAGCTTAACAGAAAAATTGAACAAAAACCCAGATTTAAAACATGTTTTTGGATCAATTTCAACCACATACACAGCTTAACATATTCAAGAATCGATCCGTACCAAGCGAACTTACCGTAACGGAGTTAGTTTAGTCGATTTGGCAAGAACTGGGTGTTTGGGTTTGAAAGGAACAAGGGATGAGATTACTGCAGATAAAATCTGCTTTCGAACACCCTTAACCGCCCTACTTATCCTACATGCCTATTTTAGCCGCCATACTCAGTCGCACGACTGGACTCATTTGCACGATTCATCGTACGACTGAGCCCATACGCCCGTTAATCGTGCGATTGGACCTCATACGCACATAAGGTATGCGACTGAGATTCATTAGCATGATCAATCATGCGACTGGACACTACCTCTTATTAATTTAAACGAATATTAGATTTTACGGATGTTACAGTAACAGCCCAACGTAACCGCACCATGATATTGTCCGCTTTGGCCGGGACGAACCACCATCGCCTCACGGTTTTGTTTTCACCTGAACCGGGACGTACCACCATCGCTCAGGCAAAACGCGTCACAGTGGAGAAGGTCTCAAGCCCCTTATATAGAAGCATTCGTTCTCCTTCCCAACCAATGTGAGATGTTACAATCCACCCCCCTTAGGGAGCCCAGTGTCCTCGCTGGGACACTGGCCCGGCCCTGGCTCTGATACCATCTGTAACAACCCAACGTAACCGCACCATGATATTGTCCGCTTGGCCGGGACGAACCACTATCACCTCACGGTTTTGTTTTCACCTGAACCGGGACGTACCACCATCGCTCAGGCAAAACGCGTCACAGTGGGGAAGGTCTCAAGCCCCTTATATAGAAGCATTCGTTCTCCTTCTCAACCAATGTGGGATGTTACACAAGGTGTCCATGCAATTACTATTAAAGAAACCAAAAAATTCAAATAAATCTTGTAAGTAGATAGGTACTTCTTGTAATACTAGATTGATCTAAAGCTGAGAAGACCTTCAGTCTCCCCTTCACAACAGTTCTAGGTTCTAAATCCATTAGCACCAGTGAAACAATAGGTAACTTATTGGGCTGGAATTCAATATTTAAAGCTCTTACAATCTATCATGTTTTGAACAATATAGCGTCTTGAGTTTGTTTTTCTTTTTCTATTGGTGTTTATATCGTTAGCCTAGCCTAAGTATTATAATAATATTTTTTTAAACTAACTTAAGTATAATTATTTGAATTGCGATAATCAACTACCTTACTTAATGTAATAACAATAATTTTTTAAACTTTCAGTTTTTAAAAAACTTTTGTTTATAAAAATGGTTTTTAAACATTCCAATTTGTTTTTAATTTTGTTTTTAAACGTCATTTAAAAAAATTCTATGTAGTAAAAATATTTTTTATTTATTTAAGAAATTATATATTTTTTTATAAAATAGGTTTTATAATTTGAAAAGAATATAAAAAATATCTTTAGGATTTAATATGACCATTAAAGATTACTTTTTTATAATAATAACATGTGACATGAACAGTATGAAAATATGACATGTGGTAATGATAGTATGGGAAACGACATGTGGTAGAATCTTATTTTGTTTTATTAGTATATAGGTGTTATGTTTCTTTATGTTGAAAGAAATTCATTGCATTACTTATAAATATTTTGGGTTGTTATATCTTTATAATCATATTAGAGCATTCACAGTCCATCCCTATCTCGTTCCTTATATATATTTACTAGCTATAGTAACCCGTGTATTACACGGGTTGAATAAATAAAAATTAATATAAAAAAAATTTATTAATTACAAAATAATATTTTAAGATATAATATCACTGAAATTATGTATTAGAAATGACTGTAAGTTATAAAATAGTGATATCAACTTTTTAAAACTTTATTTAAAAAAATAAACGTTTTGTTCTAAAACAAATCGTATAAAATTGTCATTTTTTAAAAATTTCCTTATTATAACTTTTAAATTTAATTTTTTTGATTTTTTTAAAAAATAAGTTTTTAAAATACCAATTTTAAATATTTCGTATTTTTAAAAAAGTCTTATGCTTTAAATAAATTTATTATTTTATAAAAAAAATTATTTATTTAGAAATAACATTAATAATAGATCTCTTTATTAATTTATTAAATCAAAAAAGTGTTAAATAATATTATTAGTAATTAAGGTAATTATTTAATAGGAGAGAGAGGCGAGAAAATTTTGGTGAGAGTGATTGTGGTGTTGACACGTGTTATCCCAGATACCCTTTTATTAGAGTAGGAAGATATCTATAATCTATAATCTATAATCTATAATTTATAATAAATATATAAAGCATTTGAGATGTACATATTGATAATTTTGCTTAAAATGTAAGACACTTAAACAAACTTTTAAACATCAAGTACAAATGTTCTATACAATAATTCCCCTATTTAATAAACTCTTTTAATTAATACATAATTTAATACACATTAGATTATTTAATCCAATTTATTAAATATCATCTTATTTATAATATTTTAGATTAATATATAAACTTACATGTACTTTTTATATACCTTATAACTAATAAAAATTTAATAATTAAATATTAACTTATTTATAATATTTTATATTAATATCTAAATTTACATTTATTTTTTATATACCTTATAACTAAATACCAATTTAATCAAGTATTATCTTATTTAAATATTTAACTATATAACTATTAAATATTTAATAAATAATAATAATAATAATAATAATAATAATAATAATAATAATAAATAATAATAATTAACCATTTAATCACTTTCTCAATGTTATCACAATAGTATTTTTTTCTACTTTTTTAATCAATTTACAATATAGTCATTATTTTTTAATAAAGTTATCATTTATACATTCTTTGTTTTTTTTTTTTCAAGGATTCATTCTTAACAAAATTTCTTCATATTTTTCTTTTCTTATCGGCCGTTTCACGTGTGATTTTTTACAGCGTTAATATTAATGTATAAATTATGAAAATTAGTAATTTTAAATTTTATATCTCCCGTGCATAACACGGATCATCCCACTAGTAATTACACTAAACATCACTATTATTTTTCTTTTCTTTTCAACTAAATAATATTTTTCCATACCTTTTTTTATTATATTTATCTCTCATTCACTCACAATCACTTTCAAAATATTAAAAATTTTATGAGAGTTGTACAATGTTTTTTATATTTGAGGAAACGGTAAAATCTCCTTAAAATTTCTACCATTTTCACTCACAATCACTCAAAACCAAACCTCATAATATACGACACTTACTCACATATATATGGAAATAAGCTGGAAATGCTCTTAGAACATATTAATTATAAGATATGAGGCTTCTCATCGCGTATCCGACTAACATACCCTTAGTGGTAGTTAGATGAAAAAATTCAATATATATGCGAAACATACTCACATATTATCCTTTTTTATGTATCTGATTAAGCGGAAATAAAAACACAATACTTAGTTTGTTATTTAACTAGTGTTTGACTCGAACATAATTTGGTATCAATACATAGGTGGACATAGGCATACTGCAGTGTATATTAGAAAATTAAAAACAATTATGATGTTTTAAATAGAACTAAAATATATTATGATAGAATCACAGGCCGGTTTCGGCCGCACTTGTTGGGCGTGATTCTAATATATGTAGAGGGATAATCACGTCGCACGTCTAGTATACTCGAAATTTCCAAAACAATAATTTGTTGTGGAAAAATTTAATAATATATTATATTTAACCCATATCAGTTTGGAATGAAACTTACGTCTAAACATAGATAAAATAAACACGTCATAAAGACATTCGACTTTGTGACGGACTGATGGTGAGACCCTTCTCATATCGCGTTGAATCGGTATAAAAATATTCCCGTCAACCATACATACTACTGCATCATCGATCAGAGGAAGATACCCATATGATATGAAAGCTTTAGAACATAGGTAGAGGCGGTGGGTATCAGAACAACTGGCAGCCTCTTATTGGTTGTAAATAAATATGCAGAAGATAATTGTACTCAAGTTATACATTTAATTATATTAAAAAATTATGACTATGAAATCAAGAAAGTAAGGAACGTAAATCAAACCACCCAAGTCGCACTTGTCGGCTGGTAGCGTTTGAGTTGTACATTGTGCATGAAGTGTTTGATGTTTGGTTTTTAAAGTACTAAGTAGTATTAAGTCCCTCGCGTTGTGGCGGGAACGTAAGATTATGTCAAGTAGCACTGGCGGACTTACATGGAGCCGAAGGGTAGTGTATTTAAAGTATTACGTAATAAAAAATAATAAATTTACGGTTTTACGTTAACCCTGAGAAAATATTACGTTAACCTTAATATTTTTAAACTTAATACTTTATAGAAAATTTTAAATTTTATAAAAATAATCTTATATTTTTAAAAAATATTACATTTTATAAAAATATAAATAATTAACAAGCTCAAAATATCCAATAGTGTAATACAATAATAATTAACAAGCCCAAAATAAAAATAATCCCAAAAACATTAAACAGCTTAAAAGTGTAACTAATTAGCTCAATACCCATAACGCAAACAAATATAAAACTTAAAATAAAAAACACCATTCATTGTCCCATGCCCCTATCGACCATTCGTCCCTTCCTTGGGCCACAGCAATCAATCACCATCCACCAACAATGCCATCACCCCATGTCTCCACTGACGGCCGTCAGGCTGACCACCGCTAAACTGCCTCCTGCTGCGACGACCCTTGCCACCACCCACATGTGATCTTTCACAAATTCACCCGCCCACTTCAAGGTAACATTTCTAGTATTTTTTTCTCGGTTACACTATGAAATTAGGGATTTAGGATTAATATTTTTCAATCTCTAATATTTAAGTGTCATTTGTTATAAAAATCAATGGTTATGTGGTTCAATTTCTAATATTTAAGGTTTATGCAATTAGGTATATGAAGTAAAGGTTTTAAAAGATGAATTAAAAATTTGATATTAAAATTAGGTATTTGAATTGTGTTATTTCTAAGGCCAGCAGCCGCCGTCAGCCTCACCATGCGCGGCCACTGAACCACCACCGCAGCCACCTCACCGCCCCTACCCTTCACCGCAGCCCCACCCTAAACTCAGCTTCCTCCCCCCTCCTCCCTTTACAGCCCCGACCATCGCGACCACCATCACCACCTGCACACCTCACTACCCCCCTCACAGCCCCGACCAGCGCGAACATCAATACGGCGCGCCACCACTCCTCCACCCCCCGCAACAACCGCGACCCCCTATCTCCCACTCCATAACCCTGCGACCAACCCCCATCTTCTTCTCCACCACACAACAACCACTACCACGACTGCCATCCACCTTCGCAAGCCACCACCACCGTGCTACACCACTACCGCAAAAAAAAACCCAAACACAACAGCCACCAGCAGCCATCTAACCCTATCTTCTTCTTCCTCACCTCCACCCGGTACCACCAACCACATGTTAAGTCACTGGATCGGTAAACATCCGAGCGTGTTCTTGACGGAAGGTGATAAACCAAAGACAAACAAAAGTACGAACAATAATCGAATGATTTTATTGATAAAACATAACGATTTTAAGCTCGTTACAACTTAAGAATCAAGACTTTTGGCAAGGGAGATCGAGCATGATCTCCCCTCTCATCCGGCAGCACCTGGGCGCCAGGAACCCTATCAAAACCCTTAGGTTTCTACACAATGAAACTGGTATATATAGGCCTCGGCCCATATTAGATGCGACTGGGCCCATTCGTGCGATTGGACCATGCGTATGGTTCAATCGTACGACTGGACCATTCTTATGGTTCAGTCTTACGAATGCCCCAATCACATCTCTCAATCGCACGACTGGTCTATTAGCATGGCTCAGTCGTACGACTGAGTCTCATTCGCATATGCTCCTGCGAATGACCCAATTTCATGTGTTTACAAGGTATAACATTAGCCTAGACTATTCGTCAAGCGACTGACACACTATATATGACTATATATGCTCCAACAAATTCCCCCTTGGACGTTGCTTGCGAATAGTAGATAACACCTCTTACAATCTTCAGTCATCTTTGCTCTGGTTTCCAATAGAATCAAACGAACAACCATATTAGCCAACATTGGCGATCCGTCAGGTTACCACAATATCCCTGAAAATGAATTTAGGCACAATAGCTTTCGTTTACTTTGCAGAACACCATCATAGCAGTAAGATTCCCCAAATGACTGATTTTTCCAGATATGACATGACCAGTTTTCCATTGCTTCAATCTTCACACAGTCTAACCTGTTTAACATTAACAACTGTAGAAATTCCCTAACAAGATAGAGGAAAGACTCGCCTACACCTACCCTCCCCAGACCCTGCTCTTGAGTGGGATATACTGGGTTTGTTTGTTTGTTTGTAACTGTAGAAATTCCCCCTCACATTCAGCATATCCCAGATATAAACGTTGTGCTCTCCTAACGTCTTCATACGGTGTATTGGGCAAAAGGTTGAAGGTTCCAATCCACAGCCGACAATATCAAACAAATCAGCATGCACGAAGATTCATCATCAGAAACCTGCTCACATCATCACTTTCTGATTGCGTCTTCAATTTCTTTATACACGGATTCCCCCTAAGATTGAGATCCTCTCTGTGCGGATAAATATAACTTGATTGGCCCATAAATAGTCAGATGCTCCTGACTACCCCACAAAATCAGCACCGACAGCTGACATCTTCTCTCTCTCTCTTTCGTGTTCTAACAACATTCACCGATTCTGGAAGTCCAACGAATAATGGGGTATCCATCGAACTTATTTGACATAAGAAACTCAGGGTGAATGTGCTTTGCTCATCCTCAACTCTTGCATAGACTCTCCAGGAAAATCTTCACTATTCACCCGAAAATGATCCGAAAATGACCCGATAATTTTCCCAAAAAATTTTATTTTACCAAAATTTTTCAGAAGGCTTCCGACTGATAAAAATGGTTTAGGGAACAATTCGTGCAAGAAGCTGTTCCAGACTCTTGCACAGATGAATGAAGACTATTGACCCGAAAATGATCCGAAATGACCCGATAATTTTCCCAATTTTTTTTTTTGTCTGGTACACAGCTCATTCGTGCGACTGAAACAGACGAATATTGTATTTCTTTTTGCAGGTCATGGCCAACGATGATCTTCATCCGTTCCTTCGTTTTGAAAGTGGCAGTTGGCCCGCGAAGAAACTTCTCACCATTCAACACAAGGAACTAATAGTGGCTCACACCATCTATGGAAAGCTTTGGATGCATTGGGTGAAACCGACCGTGTTAATGCACTTCTCCCCCGTCCTTAGAAACGTTTGTTTGATATCAAACATCATCAATACCGCGTGTCACACCCCAACCTTGATGGCGGAAACGTCGAGGTGTGAGGTTTAAGATCGTTCACAGCCACATAACGCTATTAATAACCCAAATATATATTAATCATAAGTGCCAATTGTACCATTACAAACATAAGTTTCAAAGAAAGTAAATAACATAACATAAGATGTAACAATCCAATTTATTTAGTTTATTTAACTAGGTTCATTCCTAGATGTGTAAGCACTTCAAGATGTCAATCAAACTTGAGCATTTCCTGAAACATGTTAAAAATAAAAAGTCAACAAAAATGTTGGTGAGATTTCCATAGTTTTAATACATAAGTATATAAAAGATGGCAATTCATGTTGTAAATTAGAGAACAAAGTACCTAGGGATGTAAATAGAATGCACAATCAAACCTTGATAAAGTTTTACAAGTCTCAAACGTTTATAATTAAGTATATACGATTAGCTAAGTGTACTTGGATCAACCAAGCAGGCTTGTCAGGCCCATAGATCTATGACGTCACCAGGCTAGCAATAGTTAATGATTGTACATATATTCGACATTACATGGTAGCTATAAAGGTCAACTAACCACAACATGCAAGTGAAAGCCATAAGTTTACAAGAATCAAACGTTTTTACAAGTGTAATGTTTATAATGTAACATGTTTCACCCTAAAGTGTAAAAATATAAAAAGGGGTATAGAAATACTCACTTGATCAATATGTATATAATTGATGATTAATAGAAATAATACAAGTCGTTCCAACGTAATCCTTCACAAGTTACCTATGTATATATATTTACAAGTTTTTAAATAATAGAATTAGTGATGTAACGGGAACTAGGATTTCTAGTGGAGTTTAGGGGTTTTTGAAGTACTCTAAATAACGTAACAAAGAAACATACAATTTATGTAATTATTATAAATGAAATAATATTAAATCATCCATAATAGCTAGTAAAGTTTAAATATAAATTTGAATAACATTTGATAAAATCATGATTTTAACGATAATAATTTAAAGGTAATATTTGACCAACAATAATTTATTAATTTATTATTTAAAGTCCATTTTAATAGAAATAACCCAAGAATATCTTTTGTTAATACGTTTATTAAAAAGATATTTAATTATTTAAATTTAGGAGAAAAAAATAATTTGATGTCTTTAAAAATATTTAAAGTTTACAAAAACCATTTTTATATTTATTAAAAATTTTCTGTAATTAAATTGAGGCTGAAAAAGCCTTTAAAAATATATGAGGTTGCCCGAGTTCGAACCCGGGACCTCAAAGGTGGAAAGGTGAGTGCTTACCAGTGAACCAGGGCCTTGCCGTGATTTACTTTGGTTTTTAAAATATTAAAAACACAGATTCACAAATTCCCCCAAATCACATAAACCCTAATTTCGTCTAGATTCAAATTGAAGATCGATTCGATGTTATCACTCAGATTAAACTTAGGGCTTTTAATCCCCAGTGTAATCGAGTGTGTGTGGGTTTCACTTACTCGATCGCGAATGAATTGATATGATTGGCCTCGGTCGGTTCTACTTGCAAAGAACAATGGATTCAAAATCGAAGTTGTGATAACTTTTTTAAGAAATTGAGAGTACAGAGAGTTTAAAGGACTCAAATGGAATGATTCCCCTCTGTTATATAGCTTCGAATTAGATGTTTTCACTCCGAATGGGTCTCTAATTTGATTCGAATGCTTCGTTATGATTAATAGATTAATTGGATGTTTAACTCGAATTAAATTACTCGTTCAACTTTGCAATGATCATACGAACGTTTCTGTTCGATTAATTTGATTAATAAACACATTGTATACGTTTAACGGTTATGAACCGATGGTGATGTTGATTTCGATTCAATCCCCTTTAATACCTAGTGTAATGGTCCAATTAATCATGGGTTCGAGTCCGAGATGTCATCCCGAGTCGATTAGCATATTTATTATATTAAAATCGATCAATTTATGTGAGTTTGATGGTCACCGAGCTCGGCCGAGGTTTGCCGGCCGGTGACCGGGATGTCGGGGAGAGAGAAAGATGATTTGGGTTTGAGTTTTTAAAATTACACAAATGGTCCCTATAGTCTTAAATGTTATTATTTTATGTAATAACTTTTATTTAAAGTTTCCAAATTGACAACTAACCCCTGAACTTAATTCACATTAAACCTTATAACTATTTTATTTTTTTAGTTATTAATTCTATTATTATTATTATTATTATTATTAAACTTATTACTATTATTATTAGAGTTATTATTATTAATATTATTATTGTTATTTATTATTATAATTATTACTATTATTATTAATTTCTATTATTATATTCAATTAAATAAATTGTTAACTTTCAAATTGATAAGAACATAGACTTAAGTAACACATAAGTTTCATATTTGGAAACAAAGGTCCTTACAAGAATTATAACGACGTTAATTTTTAATGGACGTTAATTTTTAATGAACGTAAAAATACAAGATGTTACAGTCTCCCCAACTTGAAAGAATTTCGTCCCGAAATTAAAATAAAACTATACGAACAAATGCAGATACTTCTTCTTCATATGTTCCTCACGTTCCCAAGTGAACTCAGCTCCACATTTGTTTTCCCAACGGACTTTGATGATCGGTGTGGTAGTGGTTCGGGTCCTTTTCAGGGATCGGTCCATAATTTCAACCGGCTTCTCCACAAAGTGTAATGACTCGTCGATCTGAATGTCGTCCAGTGGAACATGCAGATTCTCGTCGGCCAAACACTTTCTTAGGTTCGAGACATGGAACACAGGATGAACTCCACTAAGGTCGAAGGTAGTTCCAGTTTATAAGCACTTTTCCCAATCCTTTTTAGGATTTTGAAAGGTCCTACAAATCTTGAAGCTAGTTTACCCTTCTTTCCAAAGCGAATAACACCTTTCCACGGTGAAACCTTGAGAAGAACCATGTCACCCACTTGGATTCCAACGGCTTACGACGCTTATCGGCATAACTCTTTTGTCGACTTCTTGCCACTTCAAGGTTCTTGCGGATTGTGGAGATTTTATCGGTCGTTTCTTGTATAAGTTCAGGACCAGTGATAAAATTTCACCAATGTCGGTCCAGCAGACCGGAGAACGACACTTAAGACCATACAAAGCCTCGAATGGTGCCATCTTGATACTTGAGTGATAACTATTGTTATACGAAAATGCCGCGAGCGTAAATGCGTATCCCAATCACCACCAAGTCAGGACACATAGTCGTAGCAAATCCTCGAGGGTTTGGATTGTTCGTTCGGTTTGACCATCAGTTTGAGGATGGTAAGCCGTACTTAAATCCAATTAAGCACCCAAGAGTTCTTGCATAGAGGACCAAAAGTGCGAAGTGTAACGAGCGTCTCGGTCGGATATGATGTGCAACGGCACGCCATGACGACTCACAATTTCGTCAATGTAGATGCGGGCCAGTCTTGAAACTTTGTAAGTGTCTCGTATTGGTATGAAGTGTGCCGTTTTGATCAAACGGTCAACAATCACCCATATACTATCATGGCCACGAGGAGTACGAGGTAACTTGGTTATGAAATCCATAGATATATGTTCCCATTTCCACATAGGGATTTCGGGTTGTTCAAGTAAACCACTTGGTCGTTGATGCACGGCTTTGACTCTTGCACACGTGAGACACTTGGAAACATAACTCGCGATATCTTTCTTCATTCCAGGCCACCAATATTGACCACGCAGGTCCATGTACATATTATCGGAGCTAGGATGAATGGAATATCGGGTTTGATGAGCTTCGTTCATAATGAAGTGACGAAGATTATCACGATTAGGGATCCAAAGTCGATTCAAGAAGTACCACATGCCGTTTGGTTTTGTGTCCAGTTGTGACCGAACATTAGACGCCAAATCTTCATCTTTTCCTTCGTCGGTTAATGCTGCTTGTTGAGCCTCACGAATGCATAACTCGAGATCACTATCAATCCTTATATTTTGAAGCATGATAGTAGCCTCGTTAACATCCGCATGAATCTCGGTATCAAATTCCCTTAACATGTCAAACCATTGCCTTCGATCTCAGATTTCTTGAGGTGAGATAGTTTAGTTATGGACCTTGCGACTCAGCACGTCGGCTACAACATTCGCTTTTCCAGGATGATAACGAATGTCACAGTCGTAATCGCTAATCACTCGATCCAACGTCTTTGTCTCATGTTGAGATCCTTTTGGTTGAACACGTGTTGGAGACTCTTATGATCGGTGTAGACTATGCATTGCGTCCCATAAAGATAGTGTCGCCAAATTTTCAAAGCGAAAACCACATCACCAAGTTCAAGATCATGGTTGTGTAGTTCACTTCATGAACCTTCAATTGCCTCGATGCGTATGCTATGACTTTGCCTCGTTGCATGAGAACACAACCAAGACCTTGATTAGAGGCATCACAGTACACGGTAAAGTCGTCATTTCCATCGGGGAGTGTTAGAATATGAGCGTTACACAACTTGCGTTTCAATGTCTCGAAAACCTCTTCTTGCTCGGGTCCCTATTCAAAGAGTCGATTCTTTTGGGTTACCGCCGTTAATGATTTAGCAATCTTCGAGAAATTCGCTATGAACCTACGGTAATATCCCGCTAAGCCCAGAAAAGAACGAACTTCGGTTGGGGTTGTGGGAACACACCAATTCTTCACGGCTTCAATTTTTGCAGGATCGACTTGAATTCCTTAGCTATTCACCACATGCCCTAAGAATTGAACCTCTTCTAACCAGAATTCACACTTGGAAAACTTGGCGTATAATTGCTCTTTCTTCAAGAGTCCAAGAACTTGTCGCAAGTGCGTCTCGTTATCGATTTTCGTCTTGGAATAAATAAGAATGTCATTAATGAACACGATCACAAGCTTATCCATATACGGTTTACATACTCGATTCATGAGATCCATGAACACGGCAGGTGCATTGGTCAAGCTGATGCTAGGGTTTGGAATGAGGTTTATCATGGTTAATTGGTTAAATTTAATGCATTTAATATGGTCAAGTGTAAGAGATTGTGTTGAACAAGTTAACTACGATGATTTGATGTTTTGTAGGTTAAACGCAATCATTTGAGGAGTTTTGAAAAATGCACATGAATGATAATCAAAGATCATGATGGATGAGATGAAATAGAATTCAATTACGAGAATGTGGCCGCAAACAGGGAGGAAAACGGAGTCCGAACGAAGAAGTTATGAAGAAAACAGAATCGGACAATGTTGGTCGACCATGACCTACGGCGGAAACCTGACTTACGGCGCATCAGTTCAAGAAAAACAGAATGGCCCTGGCGTAACTTACGGCAGAAACATGACCTACGGTACTGTGCACGCTGAAATCATTTATAAGTCGCGAAAATTAGGTTTTGGGGGATATCTTCCATTCTACACCTCCATAGTCGCCCCCTTTCGTCCCCAAGCTCCAGGAGGCTCCCGAGAGGCGATTTCAAGGCTTTTCAAGTGATTTTAATCATTCGGTTTGATTCCTTAACGTTAGATACGATGTTTAATCTTGATTTTGATTTGGTGTTCTTCATTTCCATGTCTAGCTAATCTCCTAGTAATCTTCTTTGGGTAGTAAGGTTTACTACTATGATTTGTTCTTGATGATTTGTGGTTGAGTTAATGTTTGAACACGGTAGTTTAAGCCGAGTACATTATTTGTTGGTTGAAAACTCTAAAATATGTGTGTTGCTTTCAATTCACTTGTTCCACTTTGATTGTTTTAGATTTCTTTTCATCTGGAAACGTTGATGTTGGATGGGATTGAGTATCACAAACATAGGATATGATTCGAGTAGTTCTTTAACAACAGTCTTATTCAATCTATTGTTTTTACCCAAATTGACCCGTTAAGCTTATATGACTTTTATGAACACTCAAAGCAAATCTAAGTAGTAAACCTGAATCCGGAGAAGATTACCCTTTTACATTATTGTTTACAACTCAATTAATCATAAAGTTCGTCACTTTTCTCGATTAGTCATTTTTATTAAGTTTTTGTAATCAAGCTACAAACTTTTAGATTTAAACTACGAAACTTTCCACATATTCCCTGTGGACCGACCCGACTTACCCTAGCTATCTTAGGTGAGTTTGGAACCTTATAAATTGTTTTTGATTAGGCTTGACAAACCGATATCACAAGACAAAAGGCATAACCATGAACTCGTAGTATCCATATCGAGTACGAAAAGCGGTCTTGGGAATGTCATCATCGTGAACATGTAATTGATGATACCTAGAACGTAGATCGGTCTTTGAGGATTGAGTTGCTCCTTGAAGTTGGTCGAAGAGATCATCGATTCGAGGGAGAGGGTATCGGTTTTTGATAGTAAGCTTGTTGAGTTCTCGGTAGTCGATGCACATAAGAAATGAACCATCCTTCTTCTTCCAAACAGTACAAGTGCACCCCATGGTGATGAACTAGGGCGAATGAAACCCTTATCGGTCAACTCTTGCAGTTGACTAGCTAGTTCTTGCATTTCAGACGGTGCAAGACAATAAGGTGATTTAGCCACAGGGTTTATGCCAGAGATTAAGTCAATCTTGAACTCAACTTCTCGCACGGGAGGTAGCCCCTTAAGATCCTCGGGAAAAACCTCGGGAAAGTACCGCACTACAGGAATGTCTTTCAATTCCTTACCCTTGACTTTCGTATTAACTACATATGCCATGAAAGCCATGTAGTTTTTACCTAAGCACTTGCGGGCCTTGATGCAAGACATAAGTTTGAGTCCTTGGGAAGATTTCTCTCCAAAGACTTTCAAAGTATCACCAATCTGTAAAGGAATTCGGATGCACTTCTCGAAGCATAAAATTTCCGCACGATGTTTGGCTAACCAATCCATGCTGATAATAACATCGAAGCTTCCCAGTTGCATAGGAATAAGGTCGATGGAGAACTCGTGTTCGTTAAGGCTTAAGGTGCAATCACGTATTACGACGTCAATGACAATAGATTTTCCATCAGCGACTTCGACCGTGAAGGATCTTTCCAGATTAACACGTGGTTTAGAAAGTATAGGCTCGAATTCCAAGGACACGAAACTTCTATCCACACCCGAATCAAACAATACAGATGCATAATAACTATTTACAAGATACATACATGTTTGGTAATAACCCATTATTGGTATGACGAACACAGATAGGAATTTTATAAGACAAGAAACGATTTAAAAGGAGTTCAACGATGTACCATTCACCACGTCGTTGTTGGCTTGTGCTTGGTTGGCGTTGATGTTGAAAGCCCTTCCACGAGCCGGTGGCACAGTTCCTGCATTGCGAGGACATTGCGGACGAATATGTCCAGGCTCGCCACAGTTATAGCAGGTTCGGTTGGTAAGCATTGTAGTGTTGTTTGGCGCACGAAGACAAGTAGCCACCAAGTGCCCATACTTTCCACACAACGAGCAGACTCGGCATGGAGTGTTGCTCGCGTGATGGTACTTGCACGTGTTACATATAGGATATGGACCAACATAAGCTCTAGCCATGGGAGCTTGATTTGCAACCACCATTTGTTTTTGAGGTGCATTTGGGACGGTCACAGCGTAGTTACGTGTTGGTATGAACTTATGCTTCTTGTTTTGGGAAGATGACTCGGCCTGTACCTCCTTTGTTGCCTCAGGTGTCACCTTCGCAGTAGACTTAGAACCCTTTACCGACATAGTGTCAGCTCTAATATGATTCTCGGTGAGCTGCGCGGTGATAGTAATTGTCTCCTCCAAAGTGGTGGGCCTACTACCCACCACGGCATCTTGAATTTGAGGTGGCACCCCCTTGGTGAGTTTCTCAATGTTACAAGGTACGGTGTCCACCATGTGTGGTAGAAGCATACTCAATTCATGATGTCGGGTGGAATAAGCCAAGTGATTCCCACCATCTTGTTTGAGGTTCCAGAACTCCTCCTCTAACTTTTACTGCTCGCTCCTCGGGCAAAACTTTTAGATCATGAGATCCTTAAATTCTTCCCAGGGCAACGCCAATGCAACCTCAGTCCCCCGGTTTTCTCTTTTCACTATTCCACCATGTTAGTGCCCGTTGTTGAAGGACACTTGCAACATAGCGAACCTTGAACTCATCAGGGCACTCACTAACGATAAAGGTGTTCTCCATACTTTCAAACCACTCGAGGAGTCCAGTGGCTCCTTCTTTTCCACTAAAACAAGTGGGTTTGCACGAGTTGAAGTGTTTGAAAATGCAGGTGCGAGTGTTCCCTTGTTGATTGTTGCTATTCTCTCCATGAGCACCGCTATTGTTCCCATTAGTGTTGTTGTTGCTATTAGCCATTAGGGTGCTATTAAGTTCAGCAACCATGGTTGGGAGCACAGCAGCCATTTGTCGGGCGATCATTGCTGCAAGCTTGCGGTCGGAACTTCCACGCTTTCCATGATGGCGAGACATGCTAGATACAAAATGAGTTAGTTACGGGAAGGAAAATAACAAAGGATAGTAGTTAAAACAAGAATAAGCTAAGAGTTGTAAGGCATGTGGAATGGTTCCATTTGGTAACGCATTACCATTTGGAAACGTTGACACGTCAAGGTAAATTGACCCATTTGCCTTAGAAACTTATGTATATCGACCATAGTTTATCACTCATCCCAGAAATCCCCAGGTAAGCATAACTAGTCCCGTAGGATTTATGCGGAATGCTTACCTTAGCCCAGAGGCCTTTTGCCAGGAAATCCAGAATACAGGTGTTTATGTGTCACATAATATTTCTTAGGTTCATAAAATCAAAACCTTGATGAGATTTATATAGATTAGACATAACGTCTAAAGATCCAAGTCATAAGCATAAGTCTACGATTCCACATGTCGTCGAGAATAAGATTAAGAGGTTTCATGTTCGGGGAGAGTCAAAGGGACAAAGATAAGTTTAGGGAGGCAGGTAACAATGTTTAGGCAATCCTATGCTAAGGCATCTAATTGCACATAACAAGGCATAGCATTATGTAGCATGCAAACCATATAATTTACAAGATAGAAATGTAATTCTATAAGGTTCATGCATATGCTATAGTCTAGGTCACCATTTCTAATAACCTATATCCCTATAGTTATGGGCTCTGATACCAATCTGTCACACCCCAACCTTCACGGCGGAAACATTGAGGTGGGAGGGTTAAGATCGTTCACAGCCACATAACGCTATTAATAACCCAAATATATAACAATCATAAGTGCCAATTGTACCATTACAAACATAAGTTTCAAAGAAAGTAAATAACATAACATAAGATGTAACAATCCAATTTATTTCGTTTATTTAACTAGGTCCATTCCTAGATGTGTAAGCACTTCAAGATGTCAATCAAACTTGAGCTTTTCCTGAACCATGTTAAAAATAAAAGGCCAACAAAAATGTTGGTGAGATTTCCATAGTTTCAATACATAAGTATATAAAAGATGGCAATTCATGTTGTAAATTAAAGAACAAAGTAACTAGGGATGTAAGACAGAATGCACAATCAAACCTTGACAAAGTTTTACAAGTCTCAAACGTTTATAAGTATATACGATTAGCTAAGTGTACTTGGATCAACCAAACAGGCTTGTCAGGCCCATAGATCTATGACGTCGCTAGGCTAGCAATAGTTAATGATTGTACATATATTCGACATTACATGGTAGCTACAAAGGTCAACTAACCACAACATGCAAGTGAAAAGCCATAAGTTTACAAGAATCAAACGTTTTTACAAGTGCAATGTTTATAATGTAACATGTTTCACCCCAAAGTGTAAAAATATAAAAAGGGGTATAGAAATACTCACTTGATCAATATGTATATAATTGACGATTAATAGAAATAATACAAGTCGTTCCAACGTAATCCTTCACAAGGTACCTATGTATACATATTTACAATATTTTAAATAATAGAATTAGTGATGTAACGAGAACTAGGATTTCTATTGGAATTTAGGGGTTTTTGAAGTAATCTAAATAACGTAACAAAGAAACATACAATTTATGTAAATTATTATAAATGAAATAATATTAAATCATCCATAATAGTTAGTAAAGTTTAAATATAAAATTTGAATAACATTTGATAAAATCATGATTTTAAGGATAATAATTTAAAGGTAATATTTGGACCAACAATAATTTATTAATTTATTATTTAAAGTCCATTTTAATAGAAATAACCCAAGAATATCTTTTGTTAATACGTTTTCTTAAAAAGATATTTAATTATTTAAATTTAGGAGAAAAAAATAATTTGATGTCTTTAAAAATATTTAAAGTTTACAAAACCATTTTTATATTTATTAAAAAATTTCTGTAATTAAATTGAGGCTGAAAAAGCCTTTAAAAAAATATATGAGGTTGCCCGAGTTCGAACCCGGGACCTCAAAGGTGGAAAGGTGAGTGCTTAACCAGTGAACTAGTGTCTTAGCCGTGGTTTACTTTGGTTTTTAAAATATTAAAACACAGATTCACAAATCCCCCTAAATCACATAAACCCTAATTTTGTCTAGATTCAAATTGAAGATCGATTCGATGTTATCACTCAGATTAAACTTAGGGCTTTTAATCCCCAAGTGTATTCCAGTGTGTGTGGGTTTCACTTACTCGATCGCGAATGAATTGATGTGATTGGCCTCGGTCGATTCTACTTGCAAAGAACAATGGATTCAAAATCGAAGTTGTGATAACTTTTTTAAGCAATTGAGAGTACAGAGAGTTTAAAGGTCTCAAATGGAATGATTCCCCTCTGTTATATAGCTTTGAATTAGATGTTTTCACTCTGAATGGGTCTCGAATTTGATTCTAATGCTTCGGTTATGATTAATAGATTAATTGGATGTTTAACTCGAATTAAATTACTCGTTCATCTTTGCAATGATCATACGAACGTTTCTGTTCGATTAATTTGATTAATAAACACATTGTATACGTTGAACGGTTATGAACCGATTGTGATGTTGATTTCGATTCAATCCCCTTTAATACCGAGTGTAATGGTCCAATTAATCATGGGTTCGAGTCCGAGATGTCATCCCGAGTCGATTAGCATATTTGTTATATTAAAATCGATCGATTTATGTGAGTTTGATGGTCACCGAAGCTCGGCCGGAGGTTGGCCGGCCGGTGACCGGGATGTCGGGGAGAGAGAAAGATGATTTGGGTTTGAGTTTTCAAAATTACACAAATGGTCCCTATAGTTTTAAATGTTATTATTTTATGTAATAACTTTTATTTAAAGTTTTCAAATTGACAACTAACCCCCTGAACTTAATTCACAATAAACCTTATTAACTATTTTATTTTTATTAGTTATTATATCTATTATTATTATTATTATTATTATTATTATTATTATTATTAACCTTATTACTATTATTAGTAGAGTTATTATTATTAATATTATTATTGTTATTTATTATTATAATTATTACTATTATTATTAATTTCTATTATTATATTCAATTGATACAAGCACTTATAATTTAGCATATTGGTTCACATGATTCAAGTGATTTAATACAATTTTAGTGCACTGTTTAATAATGATTTTTTCTTGCAACATTAATTGAACAGGTGATAAGCCTAACATATTCTCAATCAAGTTTTTCCATGGAGGTGAATTCACAAGGTTGCCGGGTAAGAGATATTAAATGGTAAAATTAACTTCGTTCATATGATTGATTCCGATGAATTTTCAGTAAATGAGATTAATGATATGGTTGAGAAGATAGGTTACCTGAAAGAAGATATAACCTCCTGCCATTTTAGGGTTCCAGGGCATGATTTAGATATCGGTTTAAAAGCTCTTCTAAACGATAATGATGTTCTCAATTTGTTGAAATATGTTGAACATAACAAGATTATTGAGATATACACTGAGCATAAGTCAAACTACAATGATTTTAATGATGAAGTTGCACATGATAATAATGTTTTTGATGATAAAGTTGAACCTGATAACAATGTTGTTGATGATGAATTCACACTTGTTAACAAAGCAAGTGATAACAATGATTCCGAGTACGAGGGTTCTGATTTTTTAATTGATGAAGACAACATGGTTGAGGATGTTGCAGTTGACATGGAGGCGTTTAGAGCATCAGTTGAAATGAACTTGGAGGTAGATGAAGATATTGATGATATTGTAGACGAAGAACTTGAGTTTGATGACTTTGATAGTCTAAGTGATGAAGAGAATGAACCCCCTCTGAAAAAAGCTTTGAAAAACTTAGGAAATACAGGAAGAAACACAAGAATGATAATGTGGTAGTTCCTTTTTATGTTGGCCAAGCATTTAACAATAGGGATGAAGTAAAGGATTTGGTAAAAAGGCATGGTGTTGATAGTCGAAGACAACTTTGCATAGTTAGAAATGATAAATCAAGATTTCGTGTTGTTTGTTATGGCAAGATTCCAGTTTTTCAGGGAGGTGGGTCCCAAGAGGGTACGAGTGTAACCTCACAAGGGGGTGGGTCAAACACTTTAACAAAAAAGCCAAGGTTTCCAAAGCCCACTTGCCCTTGGACATTACATATATCAAAGCAATTAAATGATGATTCATGGGTTGTGAAAACATTCAAGGATGAGCATCATTGTCTTCATACTAGAGAGGTAAAGCTATGCAATATTAGTTTTCTTACCAAGGAAGTTCAACCAATTCTTCAACTTAACCCTGCCATACCATTAAGAGCCCTATAAGAACAATTACAGAAAAAGTTTCAGATTCAAGTATCAACAAATAAACTTTTTAGAGCAAAGGTGTTGGCAAATCAAAACATTCAAGGAGATTACAAAGGACAATACACACTTCTAAGGGATTATTGTGATGAGCTTATTAGATCTAACCCAGGTACAACTGTAATTCAACTGTAATTCCTTTTTATATTCATTTTTCCCTAAGTAATTCATATTTATTGTTTTTAATTGATTACTCTGTTATATCATATTCCAACATTATATACTAAAGGTTGTTTTTCATGTTAGGGTATAATTCCTGCTATAATTAAGGTGTTTCCAAGTGCTAAACATAGGTATTGTTTAAGGCAAATTCATGAAAATATGAAACAAAAGTGGAGGGGACAGTTGTACAAAAACTTGCTTTGGAAGTGTGCAAGTGCAACAACAATGACACAATTTGAAAGGGCAATGGTAGAAGTACGAACCCAAGATCAAGCTCTGTATGATTGGCTAAAACATATTCCACCCAAGCATTGGTCTCGAGCTCACTTTACTGGTATAACTAACTAACTTATTTAATGCTTTTAACATATAAATTGTGATGCATAACTAACTAACCTACCACTATAGGAAGAGCTAAATGTGATGTACTTTTGAACAACTTATGTGAGGTCTTTAACAAACAACTTGTTGAAGCAAGAGAGAAGCCCATAATCACATGCTTGGAGTATATCAGAGAGTACATGATGAAGAGAATATTGGTTGTGCATAAGTTAATTAGCAAGTGTGATGGACCATTAACACCTAATGCAACTAAGGTCTTTAGTATCAAAACATCAGAGGCATCTGATTACATAGTTCTTTGGAATGCAGTCAACAAATATCAAGTTAGTGGCCCTTGGTTGGATCAGTGTGTAGTTGATGTTGAATAAAAAACCTGTACATGTAGAAGATGGGAGTTGTCTGGTATGCCATGCAAGCATGTCGTGGCAGTTAACTGGAATATGGCACTCAATGGCATTGAGGTTAGCATTCCTGAAAGTTGGGTCTCTGAAGTTTATTGGCTAGAAACTTGGAAGAAGGTATATCAACATACAATTGATCCTATCAATGGTAGAGATATGTGGTCGCCATCTCCTTGCCCGACCAACAATCATCATACCTTCAAAACATCACAAGCAAATAGGGAGGCCTAAGAAAAAGAGGATGAAATCTGCTGATGAATTGAGTCAAGGCATTGCAAGAAATGAAAAAATGACTAGAGTTGGAAACACGGTGACTTGTGGCATATGCAAAAAAATAGGTCACAATAAATGATCATGCAAGGAACACTATGGTCCATAATAGTATTTTCTTGTTTTGGTTTTAAGTTTTTTGGTTTAGTATCTATGGTATATTAGATGATGTTTCATGGACTACCGGTTTAGATTTTTTGGTTTAAACATGACATATCATGCTTCTATTATGTAGGTTTATGTTTTTTTTTGAAATGCAGTACTTTTATGCTTCTTTTATGAATGAAAGGAAATTAAACATGTTGATTTTAGGAAGGAAATTAAATATTTTGATTTTAGGAAGGAAATTATACAAGTTATGCATTAAAAGGAAGGATATTAGATTGACAAATATACCCCTCACATGGGGGAGGTTTAACTATAATTATAACGGTGTTAAAGCAGTTGGAGTCAAATGGCAATTTCTTTGAAACTACAGTGTGCGTTAGGCAAAATTTAATCATTTGGACTCAAATGATAATTTTTATCAAACCACAGCGAGGCAAAAAGCATTTAACTCATATATATATATATATATATATATTGTAACGGTGAGTCGGTGACTCTATTAGTTATTATAAATATAAAACCAAACTTTGAAAAAGTCTACGAGTTAATTAATTAAATAACTAAATAAGTGCACTCACATTAAATGCCCAATGCTCGTAAAGCTCAAAATTTAATTAAATTAAAAAACGCACTCCTAATACCACTAATTACCCAATAATAATAAACCCTAAAATGCTCTAGTACCTAATACTTTGAAGTCTTGGACTTAAAGATCAAAGGCAAGAACGATTCATGGTTGAATATTTGGATAAAAGAGAAAGTAGGTAGCGCTAAAGATTTCTTCTAACTCAATCTCAAAAGATTTCATGTGTTTTTTACATTTTGATGATGACGTTCTTTTTTTTACTATTGAATTGTATTTTTATTTTGTGACTAAATTGGCCCGACCGAATAGACCAGAAAGTTTTTATGTCCACTTTTATAAAAGTAAAGTATTTAAAACAAAAATAGTAAATTCATAGGAATAAATTCCTGGATCCGTCACTATACATATTATGACCTCATCTAAATTAAACACTCGTCAACGTTCATGAACATCACTAGTCCACATTATTCAAAGTCAAACGAGCAGCCCAAATCATCATCACGAGTCATGACTAACAAACAACTAATTTTGTTAGGTCGTAGTTACTAAGAGCTACCCAATTTTCATGTGGCTGTTAGTTCGTAGTAGATATTCTTAGTCGATTCTAAGCATTTGTTCATGCTGTTCAAGTGATGGAAACTATTATGATAGTCAATAGTGTTTGTCATCTTAAACTAATTATCTCTCTTGAACATTTTGATGAGCATCAGTGTTAATAAAACATTACAGTGACATTAGTTATCAACTTATCATCATGATAGTCCTAAGGATTTTAGTACTTTAGACGAGCCGGAAAAAATGAGCCCTAGGCCCTAACGAATTAATTTATTTATAAACTAGTTTGTTTAAAAGAAGACACACGTTTTACCTATAAACATAACAACACTGTATTATAATGGTATACCTTAATAGCTAACTGATAACTCATGAAACCACAACGTCGATAGTCGCACAAAGGCACTCCTGCCCTGCACGTCGCAACCTTCTGCTGTTCCACTTGTGAATGTCTCGATTTCCATTTTTTTAGGTGAGCTGTTTAATTGAGTTAATTCACCGTATAAAACAATTAAACAAAATAATAAATAACAATGGATAATGGCTCATGAGATTTGGGTATATGTTTTTTTTAAGAATAAACTTTTAATTAAGTAATTGAGTTAATGAAATGGGCCCAAAATTATATTTTATTTAAAACATAATTACGTAAAGTTTTTGATTGTGTTATAATTCATAACTACACACTAGCGGAAATGCTCGCGCGTTACGGCAGTAATGCTGTTGCGTGATTTTTGGGCATTCGGTTTTAGTCAGTATCAGTTCGGTGCGTTATGACGTAAATTAAAAAATCAAAATATAATTATTGAAAATTTTAAATGAAAGAAAACAATTACGTATATTACAAAAGTCTTTAATACAACTATATTATCCCAACAAGATTAGTGAAAGCATGAGTGGTATTTATGGTCGGAAATCACTTATTACATAGATTTTAGGGGGGTTCGTTTTATGAATATAAGTTAGACTTTTATGATTATCAGATGCAGCTTTCGGTGGTTATTTGCATAGACTGGAGAAAGTTATTAGAGAATTATCACCATAAATTACCACCTTGATTGTTATTGAGTTGTTAACAACCGGCAAGGAAAATAGGAAGAAAGATTAGTGCTCAATCGAAATAAATGAACGACAGTGAAAGTAAATGAAGATTTTGTTTGACCACGAGTATATGCTTTAGCATTTTTATCATAAGCATCATATTGTATACTTTATTATAATTGCATAAATAGAATAAAATGGTTAATTTTTTAAAATTTAAGTATGACTTTTCATATGGGTGTCTTAATCCATATGTAAAATTATCATTCATATCCTACTTTTACTTTTAATATATAAGATATAGGTAAATATTAAAATTATTAAACTCATAATATGCCTCTAGAAAAATATTAGTATTATAGTTATTATAACTATGATAGTATAAATAAATCATATTTTTAAATATTTAAATAAAATAATACTTAATTTAAATAGTATTTAGTTATAAAAGTATAATTAGTTAATATAAATTTAAATTTTAATTTATAGTATCATAAATACAATTAAATTTAATAAAGTAAATTAAATAATATCATATTATTAAATAATGTATTAATAATGTTTATTATATAAATGAAATAGACAATTGCAAAAAAAGTCAAGATATATAAATTTTAATGGATAAATTTACCATAGTACCCCTAAAGTGTCTTAAAATCTTAATCAATTCTCTATTCCACCCTTTTTAAATGTCTTGCACTACTTTATACATGTTGTTTCAAAACTTGTATACTTGGTAAAATTACATCTCTGTACAAAAAGATATATTATATAGTTGTATAAATATAAGTATTTAAATAAAATAATACTTAAAATAAATAATATTTAGTTATAAAAATATGATTAGTAACTACAAGTTTAAGTGTCAATTTATATTATTATAAATAGAAATAAATAATATGAAGTGAATTAAATAATATCACATTATTAAATAATGTATTAATAATCTATATTAAATAATACAATAATTAGAAAAAGTTAATTAAATGGGGGTAAAAGTAGAACTACTACATAAATCACTTGTACTCTATGCTTAAAATGTTATATAAGTGTATTATCCTTTGAATAAAATTATTATCCTATCCTTCTAGTCTATCCTATCTAATAAAGCAAGCTTTGCTTGGTCACATGTTAATTTCTCAGGCTATGTTTTGTACACGTGTCACTCTCTCAATTACCTCTTTTTTATTTTTCCCGCTCACTTCTTTAATGGATCATCACGCGGATTCTATTCGGGTTATATGTGGAAAATGGGTCTTCCCAAATACATATCTCACCTCTTTTCTATTCCCAATCTATTGTCCAACCCTAATCGGCCGACAACTCTCCTCCACCGCCGTTCCTCTTCTTCGCCTGCTTCTCCGCTTTGCTTGATCTCCTTCACTTTCAGCAAGTTCTTTTTTATTAGATATCTTCTTTCTCTGTCGTATTGTGTCAGGTTTGTTCTTTTATCTCGTAAATTTGTTTTACTCTGTGATTCTTCCGATTTTGTTTAGGTTTTGTTGAATCTTCTGTACTTTATTAACAACCTAAACTTTGTATGACTTTTGGTTGAATCTTTCATGTCGATTTCTTTTAATTTGTTCTTAATCGGTTCTAGGGTTTTCATCTAATTTCTGTGTTAGTATGCAGGATATAACTGTATATTGTTTGATATTTGTCTATTTATGGTTGTTGTTGAACCAACATGCAATTATCGGATGATTACTGTTATTTTAAGAAAAGTAGTATTTGTATAAATAGGTTATAATCTTCTTCTTCTTAATGTTAATGATTCTGTGATTAAAGAAAACATGTTTTAACCCCTACATGTAAATATTTTTTGGAATGTTTTACTTATAATCTGGTGGAATTTGTCCCTTTTTAGGTGAGTAGATGTTATACTCTGAAATATGAAGATTTTTTGAGCAGTTACATGCTTTGTTTCATACAAGTTTACAATTATTATAATGTGGATGTAATTTTTAGATGATTACTGTTATTTTAAGATAAGTAGTCTTTGTATAATTAGGTTATAATTTTTTGCTTAATGTTAATGATGTTCTTAAATCTAAAACTGTTATTAAAGCAAAGATGTTTTAACCCCTATATGTAAATATTGTTTGGAATGGTTTACTTGTAATCTGATAACAAGTATCTCAATTTGCAGCTAAACGTGTCACATTGTTTACAATTTCCTCAATTCATGGTAACCATCATTAAATTTTAATGAGTTTTAATGATTAAAAGATAGACTTTGATGTCATATTATCCTATGGAATTCATATGTTAATCACTGTGATGGTGATTCAGTAAAAAAAGATTAAGGGAAGGTAAAAGTACTTTAATTATGCAGTTGAGCAGATATTTAGGGCTTGTGGGAAGAGAATGAGATCAGCGTTGGTATTCATAGTGTTAGGAGGCACATTAACACATATTCTAAAAGATACCTAACATGAATTTTGTATGCCAACCACCTCACTTATCTATTTTATCCTAAATTTGTAGGGCTCCATTCAGGGCTAATGTTGAAAGGTAAACAATATTATTGTGTGGCCATAAGTTTCATGTTAAAATGAGCATACTTTATCTAGATAACCGAAAATAGAACTAATGTTGATAACATATGGTTTTATTTATTCTTCTTTTGAAGTTTTACTTATACATATGTATATTCAGGTAGACTCTGATATAGGATCCATATTTCAAAGGTATATTGCCAATTATTAATCTATATTCTTACCTAATTTTAATACTTATATGTTTACCAATTTATCCTAAAGGGAAAATGAGCCAACATTTTGATAACTAAAGTCATGTTATATGGTAGAAGTGAAAGGGTAAATCATTTAGTTAAGCAAATATAACTCACTAATTCTTGGTGAATTATACATTTACTTACAAGTGATGGAATTGATCTTGTGCAGACCTATTGAAATGATCTGATACACACCCAATATGAAGAAATACATTGGCATGGTGAGTGCAATTCGATTGGGGCCAAATTGGTGAAGATCCTCATGGAATCCCAAATAATCTTATTTTTTATTCAACATGTAGCTGTTAGTAAGTGATCTACACTCAAAGTAAATTTAATTGATTACTCCATAAAAGATGTAACCGAGGTATACTTAATGGATCTTCATGAAGCAAGTGATTTCTAATTGGTGATTATCACTATATCCCTGCAGAATGGTGCTGATTAGGAACCAGAACCAGAGCAGATGCATGAGTATACACCTATAATACAGGATCTAAAAATTAAGTTGAGTTTTGTATCCTCTTAAAAATATCCATCTTCTTAAACTTTATGAATGGTAGTTCGAGCTATTGCTAGCCTATATGGAAATGGTAGTGTTAGTTTTTTTAAAAAATTTTATGTTTACATAATTAGTTTTACACCAACCTATTTCTTATGGAGTAATTTCAAAGTAATAGCTTTATTTTAGTCATAGTGAGGAGCACCGTACATCTTATGATGAAATACAAGCCATCCTTTGACAAAATGGTGTCATGGTATTTTATGATACATTGTTTAGTTAGGTGCAATTTCTTTCTTGAATTCTTTATGCTTTTGCCTTATTTACGTGTAATTTTTGAATTTTATGTTGACATAAGATGTCCTATTGTGTTTGTAGTTGGAAGTGACATCAGCTAAGCTTATTACCTTTTTGTGACTGATAATGGCTTTAGCAGTTACATATGCCGTTTAATAATGCAAACTAATTTAAATAGGCAAAAAGCCTAAAAAAATACTCCAGCATTGTAACTAATTGGATAGATCAACACAAAAACTTATGGGGAAACAATCTTTAGACCTCTGGTGGTCATTTGTTAAACTCCATTTATACAAGCACTTGATTTTGCAGCAAAATGATTTTGCAGCAAAATGATTTTGCAGCAAAATGATTATGCAGCAAAATGATTTTGCAGATTGGTTTGCAGTGTTATAAAAGACCAAAAAAACTCCATCTTTTGAGGCAACTCAACAATCTCTTTTGAGACACGCCCCTTGAAACATTTTCAAATCAAACTTGCAGCCCCATGCTTGTATATCCACTTCCGATCCTTTTTATCCACTATAGAGTTCAGGACAAATAATTAACATATGATGAGCAACAATATCCACTTCTGATTCTTCTTTGAGTTTAGGACAAACAATTAACATATGTCGAGCAGTAATAGTCACACTTAAAATAGATATTGTTACCTATGAGTCAACTCTGAAAATAAAAAAAAAATAAGTTAATGAAAAAAGTGAAAAAGAACATCCTCATAAGCTACAATAGTCACTAACCGTTTCATCGCAGTTTCTCTATGCGTCACTTCCCTTCACCGATAGCAAGCATCTTTGATTGAATAGTGATGGAGATAGAGTAAATTGTCATAAGCTGCAATTTATGTTTTGGATATTTCATATTAGGTTTTATAATATATGTCGTTTTAGATATTTCATATTAGATATTTCATATTAGGTTGAACAACACACATGAGTAATTTACATGTCGTTTTATCTAGAGTTAACAGCAGAGATGAGTTGAACTTGTTAATATTAAATAAAAATTATAAAGTTACTAATCAAATATCAAATGTTTTTTAAAAATTAAAATTTTTATAAACTAAAATAATTAAAATTTGAAGTTATTATAAGGAAATTTTTAAAATGATATTTTTCAAAATAGATTGCTTTGGAACAAAATGTTTACCCTTCTTTTGAAAAAATAAAATGTTTAAGAAATTCTATCATTGTTATTATTACTTATAGTCATACAAATTTAATTAATATATTATCTCAAAATATCATTATATAATTAATAAAATTTATTTACTCAACCTGTATATACACGAGATCTAACCTAGTATGTATTATATAGTATATATATATATATTATATATATAATATATAGAAATTTAAAAAGAAGTTATGTTCTTGAACGAAGGGACACCGGGTGGAATTTCATGTTGCCCCTCCTCAAGGCCGGAAAAACAAAGCTAGAAAAACAAGGCCGGAAATTTAAAAAGAAGTTAATAAAATTCCACTATATGTTAAAATTTGTCAAAATCTCACGTAACCATTATGTTTAGTCAGGCTAGAAAAACAAAGCTATATATAACTAAAATGTTTGTTCATCATATGGTAGCCAAATCACCTTCATCTCCAACCATTTGACCACAATAGAGGTGCATTAATCACTTGAAAGCATAGAACCAAGTATTAATCAAGGTTTTCACCTGATGTTAGAATCTCTTATAATTTTCTAGGTTGATCTGGGTGACCTCTCTCCCTTGTTGGGAGATTTAAGATTGCCTAACTGGAATATTAAGTTCCTCAAGTGTGTATTATTTGGACATATGTCACCAAAAGCTAATTATTTTCTGTTTTAATCCTGATTTTTTGTTGAGTTAAAAATTTAGCTCAATATCTAACTTTTGAATTGAAATTATAACTAGTGGGTGAGTACCCGTGCTCAACGACAAATTGATGTTTAATGAAAGTTAAATGGAAATGTAGATAAAAAATAAGCATATAACAATTTAGACTTTATAAAACGTTGTATATCTAAAGTTATATATAAAAGAAAATAAATTTTGATCCAGCTCGTTTTTAAATAAGTTTAATATCTAATCATAGATAAAATTATCTTTACTCAAAGTTAAAAAATAAACCAAATTTTGACCTGAATTGGTTTTAAATAAAATAAAACTATACTAAAATAAACCTAGAATTCAACTAGTTCATTATCCGGATCTGAAAAATACAATAAGAATGAATGAATGATGCAGCGGTGGCGAAGGAGGCGACGACGACAAACAAAAAAAACAGAAGTACACATGTTAAGTGGCGTATAGTGATGATACTATTAATCATCCATCATTTTTAGCAAGTTATATAACAATATTATGTAAATGAGAATTAACTTCTCATTTAGAATTCATAATAAGTTATATTCAATATATTACATCGGAGACTTAGGATGTTTTCATGAAGAACCTAACTAACCGCTGAACTCGAACAAACGAACAAGCTGGGATATTCCTCGTGGTTACAGGAGTTATCAAAGACTTTCTAGTCTAGTCTAGTTGTCACACCCTCAAATTCCGGGTCTGGAATTTATCACGGAGGGGTGAGCAAACAGATTGAACACAGTAGTCACACATGAGATGCAATTATCTATATGATGAATTTTGGATAACCATTCCATTAACGTTCAGAGTAATAATTATTATGCGTAGCGGAAATAAAAGATAAATTGTTTCTTAACAGTACGCCTAATCATATGTCAAACAATAAGCAATATGTATCTTGAGCTCTTATATGGTCCTACGTGCATGTCCATAAGCTCCTAGTAGATACCTGAGAATACATGTAAATCAAGTGTCAACACAGGGTTGGTGAGTTCATAGGTAAGTAAAACAAATCCTTTACATAGGATTTGCCCATTTATCATAGTTTAATCACTTTGTATATGAATAGCCTGTCGGAACCCTTTTATAAGGTGAACTCGCTATCCCATATACTAACTATGTACAAGCCAACAAAACCTTTACCTAGGGTTTGCCCATGTATCATAGTTAATTTTCCCTTTTCCTTTTTATGTATATATAGCATATTATATCAATTATAATAATTCAAATCAGAGGGCGCGAATCCTCTCTTTATATTTATCCTCATATGGGTTGTAAGTGGAACTATAATGACAAACTTTACATAGTGCACATCTGCCTTCTCAACACAGAACAGTCATCCCGAATGACAATAAGATCTTTGTGCATTTTGGTAAGGACCATATGTCCAAACCTTTGTGGGAGTAAGTCACTCCCCGATAGTACTATCCAAAGATCTCTGTTTGTTTATAGTCCAGTATACAGAGAAGGATTTTCATTGTAACCATATGTAATCATAAATGTGATTCAATTATTATTTAACATAATACATAAAAATAATTTGAAATTTTAATTACAACATGTATCCTCCCCAAAATATTTAAATGATTAAAAAGGGGGAATAGTTAAGTATGAACTCACCTCAGTTCTTGTGTGGTGTTGACATCTAGTAAATTCCTCCTAAGGAATTATAATTCACATAAGCAAATAGATACAAATCCATAACCTAAATAAGTTAGATCTTGAACCTGGTGTTCAATTGATCTAGGGTTTGGTTTTCGGGGATTTGTTATAAACATATAATTAAATCATTTAACTATTTTTGTTAATTCTTTAATAATTAAAGATTTACATTTCATAATATTTGATAATGATTTTAACATATCATTATGTTCTAAATAAATTTTAGACATTATTTAAATATGTAAGTTTGTATTTAATTTAGTAAGATTTTATAATTAAATTTGTAAAATCTAATTTGTATTTATCTTGTCAAATAAGTAATTATTTATTATCTGAAAATAATTAAATATGTTTAGGTAGTCTTTATATTTATTTATTTATTTAATCCATAAATAAATATATATTAATTAATTTATATGTTAGGAGAATAATGTTTTACATAAAAATGTTAAGATGTTTTATTAAATAAATTTCTAGAAATTCATTTTATAACTTTTAAAATAAATGAAATTTATAAAAGTTATTTTTGTAATTTTTAGACATTTTTATATATTTTTATATAAAAATTATTAAGGTGTTTAAGGAAATAATTTTACAGAAATTCATTAAGTAGCTTTTAAAATAAAGGAAGTTTTTAAAAGTTATTTTAAAATTTTTGGGAATTTTTCTATATTTTTAAAAGCTTAAATAAGGCATAAAAAAATAATTGGAGGTTCCCGGGGTCGAACCTAGGACCTCCTGAATGGAATGTGCTCGGGAACCACTGAACCAAAGGCCTCAGCCGTGATGGTTCTTGGTTCCCATTCTTTTAAACACTATTGATTGAATATCCCCAATCCACCAAGAACCCTAATTCGGTTTCGATCAAATTGAACATCGATTCGCAGATGTTAATGAATTAAGCATAGGGCTTTCAATCCCCACATGAAATCGAGCATGTAGGTAGTTTTAATTACCTGTTTTGAGTTGAATTCGATAAAGATGAGCACAAGAACAGGGCTCGATCAATGTACCACTGGTACGATGCCCAAAACACAATGATAATCAAATTCTTTGCACTGGTAGTTTCTAATGACAATGGTGATCGAAACCCTCTGTCATTTTGATTGAATGTGAACAAAAGTTGGGGTTTGGTTGAGTTGCAGGTTCGAACAAAAGTGGTGATCGAATTCGGTATTTATGCTTGTTTCAGATGGGATTGCGAGCTGTATTCGATTGAAGATAAGTGTATTATTATTTAGATCGCATTACTTTTGATTATTATTTAGTTTTAGTGCTCGATTAAGTGGGTGGTCGGCCGAACTTTCGGTCGAAAGTGGGTTCAGTGGTAGATGACTCCATTATTCAAATTAAGATGGGGAACAGGTTCGAATCATCCACTCAAATGTGTCGGGACAGTTTAATCTAGTCAAAACCATGTTATTTTGGGCGTTTGGTCTCGCCGGAGACTCGCCGGAGCTTCGGCCGGAATTTGGCCGGGAAATCGAAGGGAACAGTGGGCCGGGGGTTGGGTTTTAGAAATTGCACAAATGGTCCCTGTGGTTTAATATAATATCATTTTATGTTATAAATTTTAATTTATGTTTCACTAATTGCACAAATACCCCCTGGACTTTTTAAATCCAATGTATTTTTAAAATTGTTTATTTTCTTAATAATCTTTACAAATTATTAATAACAATATTATCATTATTATTATTATTTTTATTTTTATTATTATTATTTACATTATTATTATTAATATTATTTTACTTATTCATAAAATAATTATAAACAAGTTTTAGAATTTTAAAACTTATCAAAATTTTCCGGTTTGTCACATCATCCCCCTGTTAGAGGAATTTTCGTCCCGAAAATTAAGATGTACTGTTAATTAAGATGAGGTCTAGTGGTAGGATAAGACCTTGATAAACTTAGTGTACAGTTTTTCAGAATTTGTGATGCGGTCAAGGGTTTACCATTTGCTAATTCTACTACATATGCCTCGTCTAGGGGTACAGGTTCCCCATTTAAGTGCTTATAGAAAGTACGAAGCTTCTATCAGCTCCCGTGTCAAATAAAACTATAGCATAAACATTATTTACCAAAAGTAATAATGTTAGGGTCTTTTAGAGCCTCACCTTTGCCAATCACGAAGGCTCTGCCCTTGGCTGTATCTTTCTTTTCCCCAGTGCAATCCCTAGCAACATGGCCCTTTTCTCCACATCTGAAACATGTAACTCCTTTCTTACTATCATTCTGCTGATGTCCTTGATCTTGAGTCTGTGTCCTACATTCAGGAGCAGTGTGCCCCCTCCTATGGCATTTGTAGCAAATGACTGCAGTACACTTGCCATGGTGACGCTTGTTACACCTCTAACATCTAGGCGGAATGCCCTGATTGTCACTTTTCTTTTCTGGATGTGGCTTCTTGTTTGCACCTTGATTCTCACTTTCTTTAGAATCTTCGAACTTTCTCTTTCCTGAGCTTTCAGCAGCAGCACCCTTACTCTTGATCCTTGGTGGCAACTTCCCTTGAGCCACAGCCTCATTAGTCAGCTTGTGAGCTATCCTAATGGCCTGTTGGATTGAAGTTGGGTTGGAGGAAGTGACCAAAGACTGAATGACTGGAGATAGTCCACGAATATAGCCTTCAATTCTTCTATGAGCAGGCTCCATCATATGTGGGCACAAAGTTGCGTACTCATGGTTCTCGGTGGTATAAGTTTCAATCTCAGATCCCACCATCTTGTGGTTCCAGCACTCTGTTTCAAACTTTTGTACTTCTTCCCTCGGACAGTATTCTTCCATCATCAGTTGTTTGAATTCATCCTAAGCCATAGCATTGGCTAGCGGGAGAGTAAGTCTTGAAACTTCAGTTTTCCAGAACGAGAGTGCAGCTCCACTCAATGCTCCTGAGGCATACTTTGTCCTATTCGCATCTGGACATTCAGATATAGCAAAGACGGACTCACATTTCTCAAACCACCTTCTGCCCCAGTAAAGATATCAGGCTTGCAGTCTAGGAATTTCTTATAGGAGTAGTGATGACCATTCTGAGCAGCCTGAATGGCTAGGGCTGCAGCAACACCTTGATTGACC
Organism: Flaveria linearis; assembly: GCA_024085815.1. Taxonomy (NCBI): domain Eukaryota; kingdom Viridiplantae; phylum Streptophyta; class Magnoliopsida; order Asterales; family Asteraceae; genus Flaveria; species Flaveria linearis. Next base: position 68,481 of record JABSNV010000256.1, read on the forward strand.
AGAACTTGTATTTGCACCTTTGCCTCAGCCCGCTGATGTGTCCATCTATCATGAAATTGTTTGGTGAGAATTCACACTTTGATATATTCAATAGATGCATTCTACATCAAATATTCAAAGTATGGACAATTGCTGTAAGATAGATGGGAATTTAAGAAAACTGGGCTTTTCGATTAAATTCAGCAAGGCACGAGTACTAGGGAAACAAGTCTCTCTTTAGGTTAGGACAAGCGTAGCTTAGATTACCAAATGGAACACGTCAAGGTAATTTGATCCATTTGCCTTAGAGACTTTTGTATTGACCATAGTTTATCTGTCACACCCCCGCTTAGAGCGGAAACACGAGGATGCGACGGACGGGATCGTCATAACACTTGGTATAAATACAGAGACATAATATGTGCAAAATCCTCGTGTCATGACGTCGCCCGACACAATGGTGACTTGTGTCGTGGTTAGTCAGTTCCACGACTATCATAGTCTTAATAATTCTAAAATCCATATACACAGTGTTCAATTATAACAGTAAATGATAAACAATACAAATGCAATCTATTGAAAGCCTGAGGGTCTCTGCTAAGGCACCAGCACTAGCTATCCTCTTTGATTATGTTCTCCTGAAAAGATATGCTCAAAAATGTCAACACATAATGTTGGTGAGTTCCGCAGGTTTAAATTGAAAACATGTTGTTGATGTTGTATAGAATTTGATATGGAATCATACTGTAAGCAAAAACCACATAACATGTGTTTAAGACAACCAAACCTAATGACGTTATGCATATAAGTTTGTCAGAATATATTCACCCTTGGCCTGATTGCTGGCAGCTGTGTTGGTAACTCACAAGTTAACCAATCGTCGAAGGGTGGGGGTGTCAACCTAGTAGTACTACCAATACCTATCCGTTGGTTCCCAAACCCGGGAATTAATGGTTGTAAGAATCATAGAATAACACCATGTATGTATTAGAATATGAGAATAGTATCACGTCGATTCCAAGTATGAAAATTGTATGTAAGATTTTACAGCATCGAAAACGGGTGAGCATACTTTTCCCCCAAATTTGAAAAACATTGAAACAATTATAAAAGCATAAAAAGGGGCCACGGAAACTCACCTTGAATTGATGTAATGTATATGAACAAGAACTTCAAAGAATTAAGCAATGCACGATCAAGCACGATCAATACCTATTATTAATTGTAACTAAGTCTTTAAATTGTGTTTATTGCGAATAAATATATTTGGTAAGATTCGGGTTGGTTTGGTTTAACACGTGACACGTACACAAATGGATGTATATATGTTTACAAGATTAAGTTTGAAATTAACGTTAAATCAAGGATTAGAATTATGGGATTTTTAATAGGTATTAAGTTTACAAAGTATTTATTTGCATTTTGATTCCATTAGGAGGATTTCATAAGTGTATTTATATATTTTGGAATTAAGTATAAAAATGATGTGGTTTAATTATATAATTTATAATTATCCAAAGATAATTACAAATAAGGATAATCACAATTATAGTATTTTGATTAATAATAAGGTATTAATATATACCTTTAGTTAAAATATATTTTTACAAGAAATAACCCACAATTTTATTTGTAAATAATTTGTGAATTTATAAAATATATTTAAAGATAATATAGCGTTTATCTTATAGAAATAATTATTATAATATTTATAAATAATATTTATATAATTTTCATGATTTTCATGATTATTTCATAGTTAAACTTGATTTAGAATTTATTTTATAAAAATAAGTATTTTTAATATTTTTAAATAATATTTTATAAAAATCTATTAAAGTTTTTAAATAAAATAAATTTACAGAAAATTATTTTGTAAGATTTAAAATAAGGAAAATTAATAAAATTTATTTTTATAATTTTTAGAAATTTTTTCATATTTTTAAAGTATTTATAAAGCTTTAAAAAAAATAAAACAATAAAAAGGAGGTTGCCGGGTTCGAACCCGGGACCTCACACCCACAAACACACAGCCCAAACCAGTGAACCAAAGGCCGCAGCCGCGGTAAGAATTAGTTTTTAATTCATATAAACTCAGTTAACCAAACGATCCCCAAATCAAGAACCCTAATTTCGGATTTGATCCAAATTGATGCCCAATTCGAAACTGTAAATGATTATATTCATGGGGCTTTTGTTCCCCATGATGAATCGAGTTTGATGATAGGTTTAATTACCTGTTTTGGTATTCAAATCGTCAAGGTCGATTGAAGAACAGGCCGCGGACAATGTGGAATCCAAATGATGATTAAACGTTGATGAAAATGCAATTAACTTCACATGAAGTTTCTAATGAGGCTAATGATCGAAAGCCTTCTATCAATTTCTGATTTCGAAGCTCGATTATGGGTGTTCTAATGAGTTGCAGGTTCGCGAAGAAGGTGATGATCGAACAATGGGTTTTAAGTTGTTTCAGATGCATTTAAAGTTTGGGTTCGATTAGGAACATTTATAGGGTTGTTTTGATAAGGTTAATTGGATTATTATAAACGTTTAGTGCTCGAATGGTGCGGATGTTCGGCCGAAAGTTTGGTCGAGTGGGAATTGCTTTAAACCGACCCAATTACTCAACTTGATGTGGCCCCTAAGTTCGATTCAAGCACGAGATATTGTCGGGACGGTTGAATCGAGTCAAAACCGCGTATTTGTGGCTTTTGCAATCGCCGGAGAGTCGCCGGATTGTTGGCCGGACGGGATGTCGACGGCGAGGAAAACAGTAGCCGGGTTTTTAAAAAAAAGTTTCAAAACTGGTCCCTCAACTTTACTATTCTTATTATTTCATGTATAAAGTTTTTAAAATAGTTTTCAAAAATTACAAACTAACCCCTGGACTTATTAAATTAAGTTTAATAATTTTTATAATTTATTATTATTAATAATAATAATATTTTCATTATTATTATTATTACCATTATTAACATTATTATTTTTAATAATAATATTATTATTATTATTATTGTCATTATTTTTATTTTTATTATTATTTTTATTATTATTATTATTATTGTTATTATAGTTATTTAACATCAACATATTAACTTGATTATTTATAAAATTTAACTTTTAACTAAAATAATAAAAAAAAATACGGGATGTTACAGTCTCCCCTGCTTTAGGAAATTTCGTCCCGAAATTTTAATCACGAGAAGGCTGAAACAAAAAGATTAGGTTACTGAGATTTCATTTGGTCCTTGCGTCCCCAGGTGAACTCTGGGCCACGTTTAGATTCCCAGCGGACTTTGACAATAGGTATCCGGCTTTGTTTCATTTGTATAGAATCCTTTACAAGATTCTTGACATAATGTATGCCAATTTGAACTCTTCCAGAGAATCGCGAGACTCTCTTTGAGATTTGGCATATGGAACGTTAGGACATGATGACGAGTTACCATGGTATGTTAGACTTATAATCACAACTTCCACAATATAATTTCGTGGTAAGGTGAAGTCTAGAAATCATTAAAAGACCAGCAATAATAAGAAAGGTTAACCGTTGGAATTTAAGAATCCCAAACGTCCTCATATGAAACGACCTTAACGCATATCTTGTGAATATGTATTTCTCCTTTGACCAACCATCGGTCTAAGAATAATACACTATGCGAAGATCTTGGAATGGGTTCACAAGGATGGTTAAGAATATTGTTAAAACAGAAAATGAATCAATCATTTAGAATAACGATTGATGTAACATCATACCTCGGTATACGAATATTTGAAACAGATGTAGGTTAATTTCTCGACGTTGTGAGATAATGTGTCGAATTGAATTTTTATAATGCACCAATTGTCATCATACAGTTAAGATAAGAGGCACTTATTCTGGCCAAGTTAAAACTAAAAAGTTTCCATGATCGGTAGGAATGAAGAAGATAGGTCACACACAACAGTCATTTCCTTTCCAACCTTCCTATTCTAAGAACAATACTGTATACAATAATCTCAGTCTTCGAGTAGTTCTATACATCTTAACTTACGCATGTCGAGAGTTTTCCTATCTCCACCGACTAACTAATTTCTAAGCAACTGGGGTTCATGACAAATGAAGGAGTGAATTTGAAGGAATCAAGGCTATCCTCTACCAGTATCCAACAGATATGTATTGATTGATGGTAAGATATGTGCCTATAGTAACATCTGAGTCTTCTTGTCTATTTCACCACTAGTTTGCTTGCTCTAATCTCCAACTTTGTCCTACTATTCACAGATCTTCCCAATGTCCTACTTAATTCTATTTGATCTAAATGTTACAAGGTATGACATTAGCTTTGTCAACTTATGGATTCTATCAGTATAAAGAGCATGATTCCAGTATTACAATTTTAACTTTTGCATTTCATTCCTTGGGTAATAGTACTCACTCACCAAAGATTTTAAACTTATCTCAAGTCATGACTATTGCAGCCTCACTACCTTATACTTGAGTTTAGGCATTCTACCATTTCAGTGTGGTACCCACTAGTGGACAAGCATCATTCCTCAAAGGCCATGTATATTCTAAGCAACCATTCAATTTGCATAATTTCTGAAATGTAAAAGGAGTGACGTCTCACTAGAGATAAGACTAGTGTCACCATGTGATTCCCATATAGACTCTAGGTAGATTAGAACTTATATAAGGGTAAATGTTATAAATGTTTCATTTCCTATATATTCTGGCGCTCAGAACTTTATTTACAGCACGGTTAGTTAAAAGCAGGGTCAAAATAGTTCCACCTAAGTTTCGTGTGAAGATTGTCATTAGGTGTCTAACGGTTGAAGATGTTGAAAGATTTTACGAGCGTAGTTTTAAGGAAGGTGGTTATCAATCACAATCGGGGTTGATATTAAAAATATTCCTTAAAGGCTTTGAGGTAATGATTCATGCCTATCTTGATAATAACAAGAAAACAATCTAAGGTTGACATTTGCCACCAAAATACGGGGTTCAATCCTATTTTGGTGAGATCATGTCATTTATGAAATGTAATTTCCAATGAGAATAATTGAAGTCAATCCTCAAGATAAGGAAGTCACCCCAATCCAGAGGATGAAATTTCATAGAACTAACAAATGGGAAACCATTTATCGAAATAGAGAATCATCAAAGTAAGGGAATCTCCCCTGCTTTGATGAAATAGAATCATTTAGGAGATACGAATGTTCTTAGTCATAGGTTGACTTGCAAACTCTTGCATCTCTCATGGTGCAAGCGGTACGAAGTTTGATTTAACGGCGAAAGGAAATTAATATCAATTAGAAATTCGGAATATTTCAAGTTACCTCAGTGTAACAAAGGAAAGATCATGCTTACAAGCTTAAGATCAAAGTTTGAGATAGCAGAATTTGTTATGATGGTGTTCAAATCTTGGATGGTTTAAATCAGGAAGGCAAAATCAAGGACAAGAATGATTACAATGAGATGTGAACATTCGATTCACAATCGAAGGGAATACATGGACTTCTCAAGATATGAGGTCAGCCATAACCTTAATGAAGACACACGTACTTATAAGTGGTAACAAGGTTATAATTAGTTTATTCGATTATTGAGGTGAGTGATCACTTATAAAATATTCAATTAACAAAGCATCCCGAGATGTAGGAATTCCACCTACAGCATTGCATGTTCTTAGTTATAGGACACATTCTTAAGGGATTTGGGAACCGTAAGTAACGGTTTAAAGTTTTTGAAGGCCATTCGGTGTTTAGGAAAGTGTTCTCGATGCTTTCGAACCACTGTAGTAATCCGGTAGCTCCTTCGGTTCCACTGAACTTAGTGGGGTTGCAAGAACTGAAATGCTTGTAGTTACAAGCACGTGGAGGGTTAGGACAAATAGAGATTTGAGCAGGGTTCGCGCCTTGATTCAGATAAGTTAGGAGGGTTGGTATGACCGTAGCAACCTCACGTGCCACAATAGTAGTAACCTTACGGCCAGAGTTTCTAGATCGGTATCGTTTTTGACGAATAGACATTTTGAAATATCATTAAGATATTCTATGAGAATTGGGCAATACGAGCTATACAACATGAAAACAACTATCGGGAATTTGGCATAATAATAATGAGATGTTCGTGTGTAATCGTTTGATTTGTAATTCAAAGCGAGTATGTTGACTAACCAAAGTTTTAAGTTAACCACATCTTTGTTGAAGACATGCGTTCCGATAAGCTGATACTTATCCCACTCTTCCTACATTGCATGTATTGGGTGGTGAGGCACAGACTTTGTCGAGACTTTGAAAACCACGGATAACGAGTCAAAGCTCATTTTGAAAAGTAATGCCTTGACTATAATTTAAGATTTGTGTGTGCTTTGATAGGAATCAAAGTGTAAAAAGAATCACATATGGTTCTACTTATCAAGTTCCAATAATCCATGCTTCGGTCCATCAAGATCATTATGTAGCCTAGTTTAAGCACATTCTTAGTATATCGGTGATGTTTATATATAGGGTTCCCCGCAGCGTTCCCACCACATCCACGATATACTTTGAATAATACTTAAACTAGTTACATAACATCTTAATTTTCCTTAGCATCATTTCAAAGAATAACGTAACGTAAGTTTAATAAGAGCCACCGCAACTACGCTTATGTATAGGCGGTTTTACCAGTTATATATGGCTACAGTCAAACCTATACATCGGTTCCACACGGGAATTGATGGCTGTAAAGAAAACATCCCCAAAGTGTAAATAGTTTAATGTGACGTAGCAAGATCCACAAAGCGCATACGTATAGTTTATATGACGTAGCAAGATCCACAAAGCGCATACGTATAGATTACAACCAAACCAATCCTTAGGTCCCATTACTGGAACTAATGGTTGTAATGGATGCTCGGCAAAGAAGAACCACACCGCCGAAAGCATCCAAGATCAATAGCATTCCCAAGTAATCATCATACAACACTTAGTATCAAGTATTAGCACATAATAGAGTATAGCCACCAAGTAACATATAAGGTAGCAACATAGCATAGAGTTAAGAGTCATAATAGCATCATGCCTCAGACAATCAGGATCATCACGTAGCCCAGTTTAAACACATTCTTGGTATACCAAGGATGCTTATATATAGGTTCCCCGCAGCGTTCCCACCACATCCGTGGTATACCTAGAACGATGCCTAAACCAGTTACGTGACATCCGTTTATCCTTAGCATAAGGTCAATATGATTGGAAATACCATGAAGGCTTTAAGTAGGACAGGACTTAAGTAAATATTGATAATGTTTGATTGCCTTCAACAAGGACTTATAATGTTTGATTGCCTTTAACAAGGACTTATAATGTTTGATTGCCTTCAACAAGGACTTACTAGAATTATGACCCTAGCACCCTAGGGTATAGAATAGAAACGTGTGATACTCATGATCGTTACCTCATGGTAAGATTTGCTAGACTTCTTATGCATGGTGAATTACAATTACGTGTGCACCCGTAATGGTAATTTACCTTGCATGGTCACCCTAGCTCCACTTACCCCAAGTTAACATCATAGTATTATCTAGATTCATCAAGCATAAATAACGTAATGTCCTTATGTCCATGAGCCAGTATTCCAATAATAGCATGTAATAGCAAATAAGCATATAAGCACATTAAGTCTAATGATAACTGCATATCCGTCATACTTTCAGGATTTCAGTCATAACTATGATAGGGTCGGATTCAATATCCGAGATCGACGCTACGCGTGATCACCGAAGTTCCCTAATAATATGATGTTGTGCGCATACAAGCGTAAAGTTCTTAGTATAAAATTATCCCATGGGGAAAGACTAAGAGTAATAATGTCTTCCCCGGGATGTTCAGATAACACGTGTACATGTATAGAATCAAGTATGTAGGAACATACTTGTAGATTATTAGGTATATAGGAATATACCTGTATATTAAGTTCATAGACTTAATATACTTGACCCATTTGCCTTGTAGATTTGTGTATTGACCATAGTTTATCACTCATCCCAGAAATCCCCAGGTAAGCATACCAGGTCTCGTAATGAGATATATGCGATATGCTTGCCTTAGCCCGAGGGCCTTTTGCCAGGAAATCCAGAATACAGGTGTCTATGTGTCACACAAATCATGAAAGACATTTAGGTAAAATCAAATGCACACAATCCCTAGCATGCATTCTATATGAAGGTTCTTAGGTTATAGTCTAGGTCGAATTCTCCACCTAAATCTCTATAACCAAGGCTCTGATACCAATCTGTCACACCCCCGCTTAGAGCGGAAACACGAGGATGCGACGGACGGGATCGTCATAACACTTGGTATAAATACAGAGACATAATATGTGCAAAATCCTCGTGTCATGACGTCGCCCGACACAATGGTGACTTGTGTCGTGGTTAGTCAGTTCCACGACTATCATAGTCTTAATAATTCTAAATCCATATACACAGTGTTCAATTATAACAGTAAATGATAAACAATACAAATGCAATCTATTGAAAGCCTGAGGGTCTCTGCTAAGGCACCAGCACTAGCTATCCTCTTTGATTATGTTCTCCTGAAAAGATATGCTCAAAAATGTCAACACATAATGTTGGTGAGTTCCGCAGTTTAAATTGAAAACATGTTGTTGATGCTGTATAGAATTTGATATGGAATCATACTGTAAGCAAAAACCACATAACATGTGTTTAAGACAACCAAACCTAATGACGTTATGCATATAAGTTTGTCGGAATATATTCACCCTTGGCCTGATTGCTGACAGCTGTGTTGGTAACTCACAAGTTAACCAATCGTCGAAGGGTGGGGGTGTCAACCCAGTAGTACTACCAATACCTATCCGTTGGTTCCCAAACCCGGGAATTAATGGTTGTAAGAATCATAGAATAACACCATGTATGTATTAGAATATGAGAATAGTATCACGTCGATTCCAAGTATGAAAATTGTATGTAAGATTTTACAGCATCGAAAACGGGTGAGCATACTTTTCCCCCAAATTTGAAAACATTGAAACACTTATAAAAGCATAAAAAGGGGCCACGGAAACTCACCTTGAATTGATGTAATGTATATGAACAAGAACTTCGAAGAATTAAGCAATGCACGATCAAGCACGATCAATACCTATTATTAATTGTAACTAAGTCTTTAAATTGTGTTTATTGTGAATAAATATATTTGGTAAGATTCGGGTTGGTTTGGTTTAACACGTGACACGTACACAAATGGATGTATATATGTTTACAAGATTAAGTTTGAAATTAACGTTAAATCAGGATTAGAATTATGGGATTTTTAATAGGTATTAAGTTTACAAAGTATTTATTTGCATTTTAATTCCATTAGGAGGATTTCATAAGTGTATTTATATATTTTTGGAATTAAGTATAAAAATGATGTGGTTTAATTATATAATTTATAATTATCCAAAGATAATTACAAATAAGGATAATCACAATTATAGTATTTTGATTAATAATAAGGTATTAATATATACCTTTAGTTAAATATATTTTTACAAGAAATAACCCACAATTTTATTTGTAAATAATTTGTGAATTTATAAAATATATTTAAAGATAATATAGCATTTATCTTATAGAAATAATTATTTATAATAATATTTATATAATTTTCATGATTTTCATGATTATTTCATAGTTAAACTTGATTTAGAATTTATTTTATAAAAATAAGTATTTTTAATATTTTTAAATAATATTTTATAAAAATCTATTAAAGTTTTTAAATAAAATAAATTTACAGAAAATTATTTTGTAAGATTTAAAATAAGGAAAATTAATAAAATTTATTTTTATAATTTTTAGAAATTTTTCCATATTTTTAAAGTATTTATAAAGCTTTAAAAAAAAAATAAAACAATAAAACGGAGGTTGCCGGGTTCGAACCCGGGACCTCACACCCACAAACACACAGCCCAAACCAGTGAACCAAAGGCCGCAGCCGCGGTAAGAATTGGTTTTTAATTCATATAAACTCAGTTAACCAAACGATCCCCAAATCAAGAACCCTAATTTCGGATTTGATCCAAATTGATGCCCAATTCGAAACTGTAAATGATTATATTCATGGGGCTTTTGTTCCCCATGATGAATCGAGTTTGATGATAGGTTTAATTACCTGTTTTGGTATTCAAATCGTCAAGGTCGATTGAAGAACAGGCCGCGGACAATGTGGAATCCAAATGATGATTAAACGTTGATGAAAATGCAATTAACTTCACAGGAAGTTTCTAATGAGGCTAATGATCGAAAGCCTTCTATCAATTTCTGATTTCGAAGCTCGATTATGGGTGTTCTAATGAGTTGCAGGTTCGCGAAGAAGGTGATGATCGAACAATGGGTTTTAAGTTGTTTCAGATGCATTTAAAGTTTGGGTTCGATTAGGAACATTTATAGGGTTGTTTTGATAAGGTTAATTGGATTATTATAAACGTTTAGTGCTCGAATGGTGCGGATGTTCGGCCGAAAGTTTGGTCGAGTGGGAATTGCTTTAAACCGACCCAATTACTCAACTTGATGTGGCCCCTAAGTTCGATTCAAGCACGAGATATTGTCGGGACGGTTGAATCGAGTCAAAACCGCGTATTTGTGGCTTTTGCAATCGCCGGAGAGTCGCCGGATTGTTGGCCGGACGGGATGTCGACGGCGAGGAAAACAGTAGCCGGGTTTTTAAAAAAAAAGTTTCAAAACTGGTCCCTCAACTTTACTATTCTTATTATTCATGTATAAAGTTTTTAAAATAGTTTTCAAAATTACAAACTAACCCCTGGACTTATTAAATTAAGTTTAATAATTTTTATAATTTATATTATTAATAATAATAATATTTTCATTATTATTATTATTATCATTATTAACATTATTATTTTTAATAATAATATTATTATTATTATTATTGTCATTATTTTTATTATTATTATTATTTTTATTATTATTATTATTATTGTTATTATAGTTATTTAACATCAACATATTAAACTTGATTATTTATAAAATTTAACTTTTAACTAAAATAATAAAAAAAATACGGGATGTTACATTATCACTCATCCCAGAAATCCCCAGGTAAACATAACTGGTCTCGCAATGAGATTTATACGATATGCTTGCCTTAGCCCGAAGGCCTTTTGAGAGAAATCCAGAATACAGGTGTCTATGTGTCACACAAGTTTATTTGGTTCACAGAATCAAAACCTCGATAAGATTTTCATAGATTAGACATAAAGTCTAAGGAATTAAACCCACGATGATAAGTGTAGATCCCACATGTCGTTGAGAATAAGTTTAGGAAGTTCATTTATCGGGGAGAGTCAAAAGTCAAAGTTAAGTTTAGGGAAACAAGTATCTAAGTTTAAGCATATAACTTCTTAATCCTAGTCAATCTCTAACTAAGGAATTTACTTTCTACAACTATGGTGTGTGGCTATAGGCTAGATGCAATTCCTAACTCATTATAACCAATGGCTCTGATACCAATCTGTCACACCCTCAAATTCCGGGTCTGGAATTTATCACGGAGGGGTGAGCAAACAGGATCGAACACAGTAGTCACACATGAGATGCAGTTATCTATATGATGAATTTTAGATAACCATTCCATTAACGTTCAGAGTAATAATTATTATGCGTAGCGGAAATAAAAGATAAATTGTTTCTTAACAATACGCCTAATCATATGTCAACAATAAGCAATATGTATCTTGTGCTCTTATATGGTCCAACGTGCATGTCCATAAGCTCCTAGTAGATACCTGAGAATACATGTAAATCAAGTGTCAACACAGGGTTGGTGAGTTCATAGGTAAGTAAAACATAAATGATAAACCATTAATTATCATCAAAGTAGGATTTACTGTAAAAGTGTGAGTATAAACTACTCACTGGTATCACTTTGTATATGAATAGTCTGTCGGAACCCTTTTATAAGGTGAACCCGCTATCCCACATACTTACTAAGTACAAGCCAACAAATCCTTCACATAGGATTTGCCCATGTATCATAGTTTAATCACTTTGTATATGAATAGCCTGTCGGAACCCTTTTATAAGGTGAACTCGCTATCCCATATACTAACTATGTACAAGCCAACAAAACCTTTACCTAGGGTTTGCCCATGTATCATAGTTAATTTTCCCTTTTCCTTTTTATGTATATATAGCATATTATATTAATTATAATAATTCAAATCAGAGGGCGCGAATCCTCTCTTTATATTTATCCTCATATGGGTTGTAAGTGGAACTATAATGGCAAACTTTACATAGTGCACATCTGCCTTCTCAATACAGAACGGTCATCCCGAATGACAATAAGATCTTTGTGCATCTTGGTAAGGACCATATGTCCAAACCTTTGTGGGGTAAGTCACTCCCTGATAGTACTATCCAAAAGATCCCTGTTTGTTTATAGTCCAGTATACAGAGAAGGATTTTCATTGTAACCATATGTAATCATAAATGTGATTCAATTATTATTTAACATAATACATAAAAATAATTTGAAATTTTAATTACAACATGTATCCTTCCTAAAATATTTAAATGATTAAAAAGGGGGAATAGTTAAGTATGAACTCACCTCAGTTCTTGTGTGGTGTTAACATCTAGTAAATTCCTCCTAAGGAATTATAATTCACATAAGCAAATAGATAAAAATCCATAACCTAAATAAGTTAGATCTTGAACCTGGTGTTCAATTGATCTAGGGTTTGGTTTCGGGGATTTGTTATAAACATATAATTAAATCATTTAACTATTTTTGTTAATTCTTTAATAATTAAAGATTTACATTTCATAATATTTGATAATGATTTTAACATATCATTATGTTCTAAATAATTTTAGACATTATTTAAATATGTAAGTTTGTATTTAATTTAGTAAGATTTTATAATTAAATTTGTAAAATCTAATTTGTATTTATCTTGTCAAATAAGTAATTATTTATTATCTGAAAATAATTAAATATGTTTAGGTAGTCTTTATATTTATTTATTTATTTAATCCGTAAATAAATATATATTAATTAATTTATATGTTAGGAGAATAATGTTTTACATAAAATGTTAAGATGTTTTATTAAATAAATTTCCAGAAATTCATTTTATAACTTTTAAAATAAAAGAAATTTATAAAAGTTATTTTTGTAATTTTTAGACATTTTTATATATTTTATATAAAAATTATTAAGGTGTTTAAGGAAATAATTTTACAGAAATTCATTAAGTAGTTTTTAAAATAAAGGAAGTTTTTAAAAGTTATTTTAAAATTTTTGGGAATTTTTCTATATTTTTAAAAGCTTAAATAAGGCATAAAAATAATTGGAGGTGCCCGGGGTCGATTGATCTTGGAATTATTGAAGAAGGAGCAACTGTACGCCAAATTCTCTAAGTGTGACTTCTGGAAACGTGAAGTGCAATTCCTAGGTCATATCGTTATTGAGATGGGAATACATGTTGATCCTGCAAAGATTGTGGCGATAAAGATTGGGCTACACCTAAGACACCGACTGAGATAAGGCAATTCCTGGGGTTAGCAGGATATTACCGGCGATTCATAGAAGGATTCTCTAAAATCGCACAACCTCTCACAGCCTTGACCCATAAAGGAACGACATACAAATGGGGTGAAAGTCAAGAGGCGGCTTTTCAGCTATTGAAACAGAAACTCTGTAGTGCACCGATATTGGCACTACCAGAGGGGACAGATGATTTCGTGGTGTATTGTGACGCATCCATTCAAGGATTGGGTTGTGTCCTGATGCAGCGAGATAAGGTGATAGCTTACGCCTCGAGACAACTGAAGATTCATGAGAAAAACTATACCACCCATGACCTGGAATTGGGTGCAGTGGTTTTTTGCCTTGAAGATTTGGAGACACTACTTGTACGGTACCAAATGCACTATTTATACCGATCACAAGAGTCTTCAGCACATCTTTGAGCAAAAGGAGTTAAATATGCGGCAACGACGGTGGTTAGAGTTACTCAATGATTATGACTGTGCAATCAAGTATCATCCGGGTAAGGCTAATGTGGTAGCCGATGCCCTTAGTCGTAAGGAAACCTTAAAGCCTCGTCGAGTGCGCGCATTACAAATGACTATCCACTCTGACCTACCAGCACAAATCAAAGCTGCTCAATCTGAGGCCTTGAAGACGGAGAATCTCAAAGCGGAATACATGCGAGGCATGGAGAAGCAGTTGGAGGTTAAAGCTGATGGAATCCGTTATTTTATGAAACGGATCTGGGTACCACAGTACGGGAATTTGCGAGAGCTGATAATGGATGAAGCTCATAAGTCACGTTACTCTATTCATCCAGGTTCAGACAAGATGTATCAGGACCTGAAAGAATTTTACTGGTGGCCGAAATGAAAGCGGAGATAGCCATGTATGTAAGTAGATGCTTACTTGTTCCAAGGTTAAGGTGGAATACCAGAGACCATCTGGTTTACTTCAACAACCGGAAATTCCAGTGTGGAAATGGGAACAGATCTCCATGGACTTTATCACGAAGTTACCTAGGACTCCCAGCGGATGCGATACCATTTGGGTTATAGTAGATCGCTTAACGAAATCCGCACACTTTCTGGCAATCCGAGAGACTGATCGAATGGAGAAGCTGACACGTATCTATTTAAGGGAAATAGTCTCTCGGCATGGCGTGCCGATATCTATCATTTCTGATCGTGACGCTCGGTTCACTTCTCATTTCTGGCAATCATTACAACGATCATTGGGAACACGGCTGGATATGAGTACCGCGTATCACCCGCAAACCGATGGTCAAAGTGAGCGTACGATCCAGACACTAGAAGACATGTTGCGTGCCTGTGTAATTGATTTTGGCAGCAGCTGGGAAACTCATTTACCATTGGTTGAGTTCTCCTATAATAACAGTTATCATACCTCAATCAAGGCAGCTCCATTTGAGGCACTGTATGGGCGTAAGTGCCGGTCACCTATTTGTTGGGCAGAAGTTGGGGAAAGTCAACTTACCGGTCCTGAACTCGTGCACGAGACGACTGAGAAGATCGTACAGATCCGTAATCGTATGGCAGCAGCGCGAGATAGACAGAAAAGTTATGCTGACAAGAGACGGAAACCTCTAGAGTTCCAAATTAGTGACAAAGTGTTATTGAAAGTCTCACCGTGGAAAGGCGTAGTTCGGTTTGGCAAACGAGGAAAGCTGAATCCGAGGTATGTTGGACCATTTGAGATATTGGAAAGAATAGGTCCAGTGGCCTATCGACTAGCATTACCTGAATCACTGAGTGGAGTTCATAATGTGTTCCATGTTTCAAACCTGAGGAAATGCCTTGCTGACGAGACTCTCATCGTTCCGTTAGACGAGGTACATGTTGACGAACAACTACGCTTCATCGAGGAACCAGTGGAAATTATGGACCGAGAGGTCAAGACACTTAAACACAGTCGTATCCCTATTGTCAAAGTCCGGTGGAACTCCCAGCGTGGTCCTGAGTTCACTTGGGAAGAGAGGATGAGATGATGCGCAAGTATCCTAACCTGTTCAAGGATGCTGCCAGTACATCTTAATTTTCGGGATGAAATTCCTCTAATAGGGGGATGATGTGACAACCCGAAAATTTTTCGTGATTTAATATAAATTTTATGTGAATTTACGATTTATTTTTATATTTTTATTATTATTTAAAAATAGTATTAATAATAATAAAATATGACAATGATAATAATAATAATATTATTATTAAAACTAATAATGTTAATAATGAAAATAATAATAATAATGAAAATATTATTATTTACAAAATTAATATAATTGATTAATAAAGTCCAGGGGGTAGTTTTGCAAATATTAAAACTTGTTTTAAAACTTAAATCATGAAATAATAAAACATCTAAAGTACAGGGGGCCATTGTGTAAATTGTTTTAAAATACCCACCCGCCGCCCGTCCCCTTCGATTTTTCGGCCGGCTCTCCGGCGACTCTCCGGCAGCCCCAAAAGCCAAGCACATCGCGATTATAATGCAATCCAACTATACCGACACCTTCTGGAGGATGGACCGAACTCGGGGACCATTTCAATTTGATAATTCAAGTCGGTTTGGTATGTCCCCCACTTCGACCGAAAGTTCGGCCGACCCACTCACCATAAACGCACCAACAGGCTGTTTTATTCCAATTAATCGAACGGGAAGTGCTATATAAGCATCCCTAAACTAATGGTACATTCACACACCTCTCAAACACTTGAAATTGATCAATTTGATCCCCTCATTGCCGCGGACCTGCAACCGATCGTATACCCACTGTAGAACTTCGAAACATGTACTTAAACACACCATTGTGTTCGTTTTTACAAGGGGAACAATACCCCATGAATTCTGATGCAATAGAAATCGATTTGGGATCAATTTGGGGTGGATCGAACCTGGGTTTCTTGGTGATTTGGGATTACTGGAGTTTAAGTTTAAAAGGATTAAATGTGGGTTTTAACCGCGGCCTTGTGCCTTGGTTTACTGGTTTGTGTGTTGTGATGCTGAGCCGGAAGTCAGGGGTTCGAACCCTGCCCCCAACATTTTTTTTAAAAGCCTTTCTGAGCCTTATAAAATATAAAAAAATTCTGAAAATTATAAAAATAGTTTTTACAAACTTTGGTAATTTCAGAAATTATATAGTTAATTTCTGGAAATTTATTTCTTTAAATCTTATTTATTTATTTATGTAAATATTATTTAAATTGTTATCTTTATAAAAATGGATTTATTTATAATAATTTAAATCATTAAATTATTATTGGATATTATATTATTTATGGAATAATTCTGATAATATAAATGCAAAATTTGATTTTATAAATATTATAAAATCTTACAAATTAAATATAAACTTACATAATTAAATAATGTTTATAATTTATTTAGAATATAATGATATGTTAAAATCATTATTAAGATAATCAATTTTATGAAATATAAATCTTTAGTTATTAAAACAAAATAACTAAATGATTGAATTATATGTTTATAACCAATTCCCGAGAACCAAATCCTAAATCAATTGAACACCAAGTTCAAAGATCTAACTTATTTAGGTTATAATTTGTACTTATTTACTTATGTGAATTATAATTCCTTAGGAGCAATTCACTAGCTTATCAACATCACACGAGAATATTGAGGTGAGTTCAAGCCCCTCTGTTTTACTAAATCTTTTGGGTAAGTTCATGCCCCACTATTTTATTAAAACTCTTTTGGGGAGATAGCATACTGGTAATGTTACAAATGTTTTCATTATATATTTAAGATGTGTATGGATATTAATATAGTGCTGTTATCATTGTACAAGTCCTCACACTTTCGAATTGTTAATATTGGATAGCGGGGAAAGTTGGGTAGTACTACTGGTGTGACGAGCCCCACCTGTGTGACTTGAGGTCACCGGGTGCAATTTGTCCTATGATTATTCGTCACGATATGGTGAAGTCATGACGGGAGGCAAACATAACATAGTCAGCTTCAATGTCGAAATCACTATTTAATATCATTTGTGAATGGACTAGCTAGCCATTACAATACACATGCTTATATATACGCTGTTGTTAAACTGGGATGTTTAACTGTGGACTTTTGAACTGATCAACCATTGGATTGATACACGCTATTGTTAAACTATGATGTTTAACTGTAAACTCTTGAACTGATCAACCATAGGGTTGATACACGCTATTGTTAAACTGTTATGATTAAACGCAAACTTGGTATACGCTATTGCTAAACTGTTATGTTTAAACACAAACTCTTGAACTCACCAACCATGTGTTGACTTTTAGTATGCTATTCTCAGGTCACTAAATCTGGACTGCTGTTAGGAGCACTACACGGGTCAAGCATGCATCCTAACGCTTAAACCATGATATTATATGTTTATCTTTATATATTTTGGGTTTGTTTATTTTGTTAAACGCTTCCGCATGTATTATACAGTTTGAACTTTGGTTTGTTATGTTAAACGTTGCACATAGAGTCGTTCCAAGTAACTAATGACTGTGATCGTGGTTTGTTCACACCCCTCCGTGATAGATTCCAGACCCGGAATTTGAGGGTGTGACAGATTGGTATCAGAGCCATTGGTTATAGAGAACTAGGTTGCATACACACTAGACTATAACCGCACACAGTTAGTTAGTTACTTGTTTCTAGACATCCTAAACTTAACTGATTATCTTAGGTTCAAATCCTTAGACTTTATGTCTAAACTATGAAAATAATATCGAGGTTTTAAATTTCATGAACCAAATGAACTTGTGTGACACATAGACACCTGTATTCTGGATTTCCTGGCAAAAAGCCTTCGGGCTAAGGCTAGCATATCGCATATATCTCATTACGAGACCTGGTATGCTTACCTTGGGATTTCTGGGATGAGTGATAAACTATGGTCAATACACAAGTCCATAAGGTAAATGGGATACCTTTTTACTGAACATGGAACAATACCGAGTCCGACGACTCACAAGAAATGTCTATACACTACAGCACGACATAGCTGAATGATTCTATTCTATTTCCTTTAAACGATTCGGACTACGTAGCTTTCTTTATTTTGGAACCTATGTGGAAAGAGTTGTTTCCCACCCAAACAACAAACTCAATTTGTTATAAACATTGTGGTGGTGATGATTCATTATCTCCTTATTTTTTACTATAATGAGATAAAAAGGATTGATTCATACTCATTATTGTATTTGTGAATATAAAGTGAAATAATGGACGCCCAAAGACGTGGACGTGGTCGTGGACGAGGACGCGTGCGTGGACGTGGTGCCGGTGACCAAGGTGCCGGTGACCAAGGCGCTGGTCCTATTAATATGACCCCTGCGGAATTAGCTGCTCTAATCAACGTACAAGTTCAGGCAGCGGTAGCTGCTACCCAAACAAGACAGCCAGCAGGACCACCAACGTGTACCTACAAGTCCTTCATGGACTGTAAGCCACACACCTACAGTGGAACCGAGGGAGCTGTAGGGTTAGTAAGGTGGTTTGAGAAGACGGAGTCCGTGTTCTCAAAGTGTAAATGTCCACCTGCTGACCAGGTGAAATATGCTACGGGAACGTTGGATGGTGCTGCATTGTCTTGGTGGAATGCGCAAGTGCAAATACTAGGGCAAGCCATGGTAGATCAACTCCCGTGGAACGAGTTCAAAGATATGATGATTGAGGAATACTGCCCACGAAGTGAAGTACAAAAACTTGAAGTGGAATTCTGGCAACTGAAGATGCAAGGATCAGAAATTGAGGCTTATACCACGAGAACTCATGAGCTGGCCACTCTATGTCCAGGAATGGTAACGAGATGCACAAGAGAGTGGAACACTACATCCGAGGATTGGTGCCAGAGATTAGAGTATGGTTACTTCCTCAAACCCGGCGACTATCCAGCAAGCTATCCGCCTAGCCTACAACTGACTGATGAAGCTGTGGAGGAAGGACGGTTACCAAAACGGGGCGCTGCGGCGAGCGTGTCCGACAACAAGAGGAAGTGGGATACCTCTAACAACCCAATAACAACAACAATAGAACATCATCTTCCGGTGGTCAACAACAAACACCGCAACAACAACACAGGAGGTTCGACAACAACCGTAACTTCAACCAGTCAGCCTCGAACAATCAAGGATCGAGCGTTATGGTGGTAAACAGCTGATATGCCCGCGGTGCAACTATCATCACGTCGGAAGATGTGAAAATTACCAGTGTCAGCGGTGTGGTAAAAGGGACACTTAGCTAAGGATTGCCGTGTTGAGTTGGTTAGGAAGCCACATCACCTCAAGAGACCTCAAAGGGTTGCTTTGAGTGTGGGAAAGAGGGCACTACAAGCGAAACTGTCCGCAGCTGAGGAGAACGGTAATGGCATGGCCAAAACAACAACAATCAAGGCAACAACAACAACAACAATGATGGAAGAGGCAATGGAAATGGTGGTAATAATAATGGAGCCAAGGGAGAGCCTTCGTCATTGGCTCAGGTGAGGCTCTAAATGACCCTACAACTATTACTGGTAGTTTTTCTGTCAATGGATGTTTTGCTACAGTACTGTTTGATACTGGAGCCGATAGGAGTTTCATATCCTTAAAGTTCTGTAGTCTTCTAAGTGATATTCCTTCTGCCTTAGAATCCAAATATACCGTAGAATTGCTGACGGTAAACAAATCCATGTAACACATATTCTTAGAGATTGTAAGATAGAACTCGCTGGTCATACTTTCGCTATAGATCTTATGCCTGTTACACTAGGAAGTTTCGACGTTGTGGTAGGCATGGATTGGCTATCTAACAAGCAAGCAGAAGTCATATGTCATGAAAATTATACGAATCCCGGTTGGTGACGAAATTTTTACAGTCCGAGGCGATAGGAGTGGTGCAGTAATGGGTATTATCTCTTACATGAAGGCGCAAAAGTTGTTACGAAAAGGGCGTGTGGCTATTCTGGCACTCGTCACCGACAAGCAGTCCGAGGAAAAGAAAATAGAAGACATTCCCGTGGTAAGAGATTTTCCAGAGGTGTTTCCAGAGGATCTTCCTGGACTACCACCTCATCGCCAAGTGGAATTTCAAATCGAACTGACTCCCGGTGCATCCCCGATTGCTAGAGCACCTTATCGATTAGCACCAAACGAACTACAGGGTTGTCATCACAACTTCAGGAGCTTTTAGATAAGGGCTTTATCCGACCTAGCTCGTCACCTTGGGGAGCCCCTGTTCTCTTTGTTAAGAAGAAGGACGGCACTTTCCGAATGTGCATCGATTATAGAGAATTAAACAAAGTCACAGTCAAGAACCGATATCCTCTACCTCGTATCGACGACTTGTTTGATCAGCTTCAGGGATCGAGCTATTATTCGAAGATCGACCTGAGGTCTGGTTATCATCAACTCCGAGTCCGTGAGGAGGTCTCCAAAACCGCATTCCGTACTCGTTATGGTCATTACGAGCTCTTGGTCATGCCTTTTGGGTTGACTAATGCACCTGCAGTATTCATGGACCTCATGAATCGCTTGTGCAAACCCTATCTCGATCAGTTTGTTATCGTGTTTATCGATGACATAGTGATATACTCTAGGACCAAGGAGGACCACGAAGAACATCTACGATTGATCTTGGAATTATTGAAGAAGGAGCAACTGTACGCCAAATTCTCTAAGTGTGACTTCTGGAAACGTGAAGTGCAATTCCTAGGTCATATTGTTAATGAGATGGGAATACATGTTGATCCTGCAAAGATTGTGGCGATAAAGAATGGGCTACACCTAAGACACCGACTGAGATAAGGCAATTCTGGGTTAGCAGGATATTACCGCGATTCATAGAAGGATTCTCTAAAATCGCACAACCTCTCACAGCCTTGACCCACAAAGGAACGACATACAAATGGGGTGAAAGTCAAGAGGCGGCTTTTCAGTTATTGAAACAGAAACTCTGTAGTGCACCGATATGGCACTACCAGAGGGGACAGATGATTTCGTGGTGTATTGTGACGCATCCATTCAAGGATTGGGTGTGTCCTGATGCAGCGAGATAAGGTGATAGCTTACGCCTCGAGACAACTGAAGATTCACGAGAAAAACTATACCACCCATGACCTGGAATTGGGTGCAGCGGTTTTTGCCTTGAAGATTTGGAGACACTACTTGTACGGTACCAAATGCACTATTTATACCGATCACAAGAGTCTTCAACACATCTTTGAGCAAAAGGAGTTAAATATGCGGCAACGACGGTGGTTAGAGTTACTCAATGATTATGACTGTGCAATCAAGTATCATCCGGGTAAGGCTAATGTGGTAGCCGATGCCCTTAGTCGCAAGGAAACCTAAAGCCTCGTCGAGTGCGCGCATTACAAATGACTATCCACTCTGACCTACCAGCACAAATCAAAGCTGCTCAATCTGAGGCCTTGAAGACGGAGAATCTCAAAGCGGAATACATGCGAGGCATGGAGAAGCAGTTGGAGGTTAAAGCTGATGGAATCCGTTATTTTATGAAACGGATCTGGGTACCACAGTACGGGAATTTGCGAGAGCTGATAATGGATGAAGCTCATAAGTCACGTTACTCTATTCATCCAGGTTCAGACAAGATGTATCAGGACCTGAAAGAATTTTACTGGTGGCCGAAAATGAAAGCGGAGATAGCCATGTATGTAAGTAGATGCTTAACTTGTTCCAAGGTTAAGGTGGAATACCAGAGATCATCTGGTTTACTTCAACAACCGGAAATTCCAGTGTGGAAATGGGACAGATCTCCATGGACTTTATCACGAAGTTACCTAGGACTCCCAGCGGATGCGATACCATTTGGGTTATAGTAGATCGCTTAACGAAATCCGCACACTTTCTGGCAATCCGAGAGACTGATCGAATGGAGAAGCTGACACGTATCTATTTAAGGGAAATAGTCTCTCGGCATGGCGTGCCGATATCTATCATTTCTGATCGTGACGCTCGGTTCACTTCTCATTTCTGGCAATCATTACAACGATCATTGGGAACACGGCTGGATATGAGTACCGCGTATCACCCGCAAACCGATGGTCAAAGTGAGCGTACGATCCAGACACTGGAAGACATGTTGCGTGCCTGTGTAATTGATTTTGGCAGCAGCTGGGAACTCATTTACCATTGGTTGAGTTCTCCTATAATAACAGTTATCATACCTCAATCAAGGCAGCTCCATTTGAGACACTGTATGGGCGTAAGTGCCGGTCACCTATTGTTGGGCAGAAGTTGGGGAAAGTCAACTTACCGGTCTTGAACTCGTGCACGAGACGACTGAGAAGATCGTACAGATCCGTAATCGTATGGCAGCAGCGCGAGATAGACAGAAAAGTTATGCTGACAAGAGACGGAAACCTCTAGAGTTCCAATTGGTGACAAAGTGTTATTGAAAGTCTCACCGTGGAAAGGCGTAGTTCGGTTTGGCAAACGAGGAAAGCTGAATCCGAGGTATGTTGGACCATTTGAGATATTGGAAAGAATAGGTCTAGTGGCCTATCGACTAGCATTACCTGAATCACTGAGTGGAGTTCATAATGTGTTCCATGTTCAAACCTGAGGAAATGCTTGCTGACGAGACTCTCATCGTTCCGTTAGACGAGGTACATGTTGACGAACAACTACGCTTCATCGAGGAACCAGTGGAAATTATGGACCGAGAGGTCAAGACACTTAAACACAGTCGTATGCCTATTGTCAAAGTCCGGTGGAACTCCCGGTGTGGTCCTGAGTTCACTTGGGAAAGAGAGATGAATGATGCGCAAGTATCCTAACCTGTTCAAGGATGCTGCCAGTACATCTAATTTTCGGGACGAAAATTCCTCTAACAGGGGGATGATGTGACAACCCGAAAATTTTTCGTGATTTAATATAATTTTATGTGAATTTACGATTTATTTTTATATTTTTATTATTTTAAAAATAGTATTAATAATAATAAAAATAATGACAATGATAATAATATATATTATTATTAAACTAATAATGTTAATAATGAAAATAATAATAATAATGAAAATATTATTATTACAAAATTATATAATTGATTAATAAAGTCCAGGGGTAGTTTGCAAATATTAAAACTTGTTTTAAAAACTTAAATCATGAAATAATAAAACATCTAAAGTACAGGGGGCCTTTTCGGCCGGCTCTCCGGCGACTCTCCGGCAGCCCCAAAAGCCAAGCACATCGCGATTATAATGCAATCCAACTATACCGACACCTTCTAGAGGATGGACCGAACTCGGGACCATTTCAATTTGATAATTCAAGTCGGTTTGGTATGTCCCCCACTTCGACCGAAAGTTCGGCCGACCCACTCACCATAAACGCACCAACAGGCTATTTTATTCCAATTAATCGAACGGGAAGTGCTATATAAGCATCCTAAACTAATGGTACATTCACACACCTCTCAAACACTTGAAATCGATCAATTTGATCCCATCATTGCCGCGGACCTGCAACCGATCATACCCACTGTAGAACTTCGAAACAGGTACTTAAACACACCATTGTGTTCGTTTTTACAAGGGGAACAATAACCCATGAATTCTGATGCAATAGAAATCGATTTGGGATCAATTTGGGGTGGATCGAACCTGGTTTCTTGGTGATTTGGGATTACTGGAGTTTAAGTTTAAAAGGATTAAATGTGGGGTTTTAACCGCGCCTTGTGCCTTGGTTTACTGGTTTGTGTGTTGTGATGCTGAGCCGGAGGTCAGGGGTTCGAACCCTGCCCCCAGCATTTTTTTTAAAAGCCTTTTGAGCCTTATAAAAATATAAAAAAATTCTGAAAAATTATAAAAATAGTTTTTACAAACTTGGTAATTTCAGAAATTATATAGTTAATTTCTGGAAATTTATTTCTTTAAATCTTATTTATTTATTTGTAAATAATTATTTAAAATTGTTATCTTTATAAAAATGGATTTATTTATAATAATTTAAATCATTAAATTATTATTGGATATTATATTATTTATGGAATAATTCTGATAATATAAATGCAAAATTTGATTTTATAAATATTTATAAAATCTTACAAAATTAAATATAAACTTACATAATTAAAAATGTTTATAATTTATTTAAAATATAATGATATGTTAAAATCATTATTAAGATAATCAAATTTTATGAAATATAAATCTTTAGTTATTAAAACAAAATAACTAAATGATTGAATTATATGTTTATAACCAATTCCCGAGAACCAAATCCTAAATCAATTGAACACCAGTTCAAAGATCTAACTTATTTAGGTTATAAATTTGTACTTATTTACTTATGTGAATTATAATTCCTTAGGAGCAATTCACTAGCTTATCAACATCACACGAGAATATTGAGGTGAGTTCAAGCCCCTCTGTTTTACTAAATCTTTTAGGTAAGTTTATGCCCACTATTTTATTAAACTCTTTTGGGGGAGATAGCATACTGGTAATGTTACAAACGTTTTCATTATATATTTAAGATGTGTATGGATATTAATATAGTGCTGTTATCATTGTACAAGTCCTCACACTTTCGAATTATTAATATTGGATAGCGGGGAAAGTTGGGTAGTACTACTGGTGTGACGAGCCCCACCTGTGTGACTTGAGGTCAACCGGGTGCAATTTGTCCTATGATTATTCGTCACGATATGGTGAAGTCGTGACGGGAGGCAAACATAACATAGTCGCTTCAATGTCGAAATCACTATTTAATATCATTTGTGAATGGACTAGCTAGCCATTACAATGCACATGCTATATATACGCTGTTGTTAAACTGGGATGTTTAACTGTGGACTTTTGAACTGATCAACCATTGGATTGATACACGCTATTGTTAAACTGTGATGTTTAACTGTAAACTCTTGAACTGATCAACCATAGGGTTGATACACGCTATTGTTAAACTTTTATGATTAAACGCAAACTCGGTATACGCTATTGCTAAACTGTTATGTTTAAACACAAACTCTTGAACTCACCAACCATGTGTTGACTTTTAGTATGCTATTCTCAGGTCACTAAATCTGGACTGCTGTTAGGAGCACTACACGGGTCAAGCATGCATCCTAACGCTTAAACCATGATATATATATGTTTATCTTTTATATTTTGGGTTTGTTTATTTTGTTAAACGCTTCCGCATGTATTATACAGTTTGAACTTTGGTTTGTTATGTTAAACGTTGCACATAGAGTCGTTTCCAAGTAACTAATGACTGTGATCCTGGTTTGTTCACACCCCTCCGTATAGATTCCAGACCCTGATTTAAGGGTGTGACACTAATGACAATAGTGATCGAAAACCCTCTGTCAATTTGATTGAATGTGAACAAAGTTGGGGTTTGTTGAGTTGCAGGTTCGAACAAAAGTGGTGATCGAATTCGGTATTTATGCTTGTTTCAGATGGGATTGCGAGCTGTATTCGATTGAAGATAAGGTATTATTATTTAGATCGCATTACTTTTGATTACTATTTAGTTTTAGTGCTCGATTAAGTGGGTGGTCGTCCGAACTTTCGTCGAAAGTGGGTTCAGTGGGTAGATGACTCCATTATTCAAATTAAGGGGGAACAGGTTCGAATCATCCACTCTAATGTGTCGGGACGGTTTAATCGAGTCAAAACCACGTTATTTGGGCGTTTGGTCTCGCCGGAGACTCGCCGGAGCTTCGGCTGGAATTTGGCCGGGAAATCGAAGGGAACAGTGGGCCGGGGGTTGGGTTTTAGAAATTGCACAAATGGTCCCTGTGTTTAATATGTTATCATTTTATGTTATAAATTTAATTTATGTTTCACTAATTGCATAAATACCCCTGGACTTTTTAAATCCAATTTATTTTTAAAATTGTTTATTTTCTTATAATCTTTACAAATTATTAATAACAATATTATCATTATTATTATTATTATTATTATTATTTACATTATTATTATTAATATTATTTTACTTATTCATAAAATTAATAAACAAGTTTTAGAATTTTAAAACTTACCGAAATTTTCCGGTTTGTTACCTAGTGGTATCAAAATTTGTAGTAAATGTGTTCACATTTTATGGTCTTATAGTATACATTATACGTTGGACTAGGTTTGGTAATTAGCTGTTCTAGAATAAACAAAATATTATAGTTTGATTGTGGCGTTAATAATGACCATTTAGCATTTCATTGAGAATAATGTTGATCTTGGTGGCTTATTTCGACTTAGAGCTAGATATTGATCACATTTTGTATGAAAAGATATCAAAGTTTTCATTGTCTTCATCACCTCAGAACAGTGACGGAGCTTGAGTCAAATCTTATAAGGGGCGGAGCGAAGTAAACTATTTTAGAGGGGTGACTCTATATTTATTAAAAAAAATTCACTATTGGACCAAAAATTTACATCATCAAGTCGAAAATTTTCACTACTGACGAAAATTAAAATTAATTGGGATATTAACTCATTTTCAATTTTACACTTTGAGTTTAACAAAACTTTTCAATTTGACATGATGACTAGTTAATTTGCTTTCGATATATGTATGTTTCTTGTTCATTTTAAATAGATATTACACAAAAAATTATCATGTTAAAAAAGAAAAAAAAATATATACCATGGGGGGCTTAATAAATGGGGATTAATGACAAGTAATACAACTTTAGCTGATATGTACTGAATCAAGAAATAGATTTGATTGAGACATTACCCTATATATTAATTTTCAAAGGGATTGAGCATACACGAATATTTATGTTGCCACTGAAATTTTTTTTGCTTCGTATATGACCTTTATTGTAATTATTAAATCATGAAGGCCATAAGTGAACTTGATTTCAAAATTAATAAGTAACATACAAGTGATTATTGCGTGGTTGTACAACTATAGCAACCACCGCATCCATTACCGTCTCTTTACATGGATCTGCTTTGTTTGTTGCGTGTTATGGTTTAGAGAGAGAAAGGGTTTTAGAGGGAGGTTGACACGGATGCCGGCACCGGGTGGGCAGTGCTGGTTGGTGGCGGTTGTCGACGATCTCCTGCTTCATCTCGATTTTGGGCCTGTACCCTGATCTCTGTTCTATCTTCGTTTTCTGTTGATTAGATGGTTTGAAAGAGAGGAGGCGGGTGGGGGTCGGGACACGGTGTTCGATTGGCGGCGTTGTCGCCGGTCGTCTGCTAGGTCTCGATTTTGCACTGGAACTTGGTCTCTATTCGATCTCCCTCATCTCTTATTATTTTTTGAGGTTTTTTGTATTGTCTTTCTGTTATACAGAGAGACTTTGAGGGGGGGTTGGAAGTCGACGTCAGTGGTAGTTGAATCGACGCTTGTTCGACGAAACACTATGTCGTGTTCTTCCGCAATTTTCCTTCCTCTTCGTCTTTAAAGAAAATGCATGGGTGGCGACCAGCGCGAGGATTGAAGGAATCATGTAGTATAGAAAGAACTCGTAAATGTGATGCCTTTATTTAATAACTCACTGGCTTTAAATAGCCATACATCATACGATAACAACTGAAACAAACGACTCCTATTCCTACAAACAATGAAACAAACTCGACCCATTCAGGAAACATGAATCAGCACATGATAATTAAAAATACGTGGTCAAGATGACTGTTATTGACCGTAGCATCACCTCAATTCCTCCCCTAAACTGAACTTTTCCTGGTTCAGTTTATCTCTGTTACTCCCGAGCATCTGCCTTAACTTGATGAACTCTCCAATTTGATAGGCTTCGTCATGATGTCCGCAACCTGATCTTCAGTTCTACAAAACTCTAGCTTGATTTCTTCTTGATTCACTAATTCTCTTAAATAATGAAATCGAACATCAATTGTTTTAGTGCGTCTATGCATCACCGATTAATGGACAATTTGATCGTAACGTATTGTCACATAAAACTTCAATGGCTCTACTAAGTAGTTCACCCCTATCTTCCATAAGTCCTTTCAACCATTTAGTGACATGCACAAGCTGTTGCTGCCACATACTCCTCTTCAATTGAAGATAGTGTGACTATCTCCTGCTTTTAGAACACCAACAAATAGCTGCGTTGCTGAACAGACACACATACCCTGACGTACACTTTCTATCTTCCATGTCTCGTGCATAATCACTGTCAGAAATACCTTGAGCTTCTACTTGACATTCTATTATAAAAGTAGACCATAATTATAGGTGTCTCTTAAATATCTCATCACTCTCTTCGCTGCTTGTAAGTGGTCCGATTTAGGCTTAGCCTATACCTAGATAATGCATATAACATAAGTTAAATCGGGTCGTGTGAACTGTTCCATATATACTAATTTGACATGAGTCGAAGTCTCAATCAATTTAAAACCAAATACTACTAATTGCTAGCGGTAAGTGGGTATCGAACATAGGAAGTTTGTGGAATATGTTTAACTCAAGCAATTGCAATTACCTAAGTTTAACTAAAATGACAAGAAAGTAAAATTCAATAGTTTGTTGATTTGGTGAGATTGGCTTAAAGCAGAAAGCAAAGTAAATTGGTTTGTAAAAATCAGTAATGAGAGTTATGTTTCCCTTTGGTATTCGGATTTTAACAAGTGATGATATTGGTGTTAATTGGGAAGAACCACATAGACATGATTCATGAGTGTGTGCTTGTGTGATAAAAGAGGACTAAGTACTTGTATTAGCAAGGTATCTCTCGTATATCAGTATCACTATTGAATTAACCCAACCCTCCACTAATCAAGATTTTGCCTATGGCATCAAGAACTATGGCTAAAGTTAGTAATCCACGGATGACCCATACACACAATACACAATCATCATGACAAAACAATCATAAAATCAGTTTCATCTCCCCATAAATATAAAACACCAACATGATCAAAGTCACAAATCCTTCAAACCAAAAGGAACACAAAGGGAACTATTAGCCACTTATAGTTTGCATCATTACAAACAAGGTTCAAGATAGAATCCATAACAATCAAAATGAAATAGCAAGGATTAAAGTACCAAATGAGATTGTTCTTCAACACCTAAGAGCTCCAAAAATCATCCCAAATCACCAAAACGTCCACAATGATATGATGATAATAAACTGTTGATTATGTACGAGTTCGGTTACGTCACGTTGCCAACAGAGTATGCCCCATAAGAGTTACACCTTGGGCAACAAATATTAAGTCCACTTAATTTGATTACTGGCGCTTACGACTAATTCGGGTTTTTATAATTTATAATTGTTATAAATTATTTAGTATATAATGTTTATTTATTAAATAAATAAAAATAAAAAGAAAGCTGAGATTCTTTTTTGATTATATTAATCACCAAAGTTCTATCCACCAGCAAAATGAAAAAAAGCAAAGTTGAATTGCGATCTGTAAAGGAAAAGGAGAGATTCCTTTTCTATATATATTCAACTTTCAACTCACACAACAAGAGGCTAGTTGGATAGCAGTGATTCATTTTCATTTATAATCTGTATGGAGCACTACCATTTGATATATAATTTGTAGTGGAGCACTACCATTTGGGAAATATAAGTTGTGCCTTTGTTTTGGTTCGAGAGTGGGACTTGATTGAGTTTTCTTTTATCTTCACAAAGAAGAACTCTGCAAGCTTTGATTTTTCTTTCAACTTTCAAACAACCGATATATTGGATTGCAAACCGTGGACCACGCCTCTAAGAGCCGCAACCACTGTGTTCCAACTTATGTTCGTGATTCTAGCATTCATTCGTTTGTCCCTCGGTGTCTCAAAAGGTTAATTATTAACCACAAAGGTATATTATATCTCATCGTATGTTATTCATATTCTGTATTTGCATTGTTTGTAACCCAGATCCTGTCGGGTTCATTCTGGTATTTTATTATACTCTATCTTCCGCTGCGTTAATACTGTCATTTAATCAGTTAATAATTATCAAAACACAACTCCATGATCAAAGTCAACAAAATCCTTCAAACCAACAAGGAAACATTAAAAGGAGACTAGCCACTCATAGTTTCATACATAAACAAGGTTCAAGATAGAATCCATAACAATCAAAATGAAATAGCAAGGATTAAAGTATCAAAAGAGATTGTTCTTCAACACCTAAGAGCTCCAAAAATTATCCCAAATCAAGCCAAAAACGTCCCAATGAAATGATGATAAAACCACTACAATTTTCCCATTAAAATGGCAGTTGCAACTTTTACTCGCCCAGCACCGTAGCTTACGGTGGCCACCTAGGCTATGGTGACCAACAATGTCTTACGCCAAGCATCTTCTGCCTTACGGTGATTTTTCTTCTTCTTGCCACCGTAACCTATGGTCCCCACCGTAGGTTATGGTGACCGTAGGTTATGGTCCCCACCGTAGGTTATGGTGGACCCTGATGCTTTTTCTTCATTTCATTCTTTTCGTTTTCTTCTTGGCTCCATTCTTCTACGAACACTACACTTCTTGCTCCATTTTCTCCCTTCGAGTGTACCTAGATATGGCAACCGTAGTTATCTTGTTCAAGACAATTAACATCACTAAATGCGGGATTAAACACGCTTTTAAAGCATAAAAGGGTCGTCCAAAGGACTAACCTTCCATCCCCACACTTACTCGTTGCTTGCCCTCAAGCAACTCATCAATTCCCATCTACAAACACATAAGATTTCATGCTAATCATGACACGTTCATCCATATTACCGTTTACCCAAACACATCCCACCATGGCTCACACTATCACCCCTCACAAAATCGTTCCTCTCGGCTATATTTTGAACACTCAAAGCACAATACGATTGAGCAACCATAAGCTCGTACAACTATCAAACCTCCACCAATAAGGCATGATCACACATACAAGTCAAGAGGACTTAAAAGGTTGTAATGGGGCTTGGTTTAAGGTGAGGAATGGGAGATATTTTCAGTGACGCAATGATTCAACCCGGTTCTCTTTATTCTTGAATGTCTAAATAACTAAAATTTTTGCTCTTTTCTTTTCCTCTTTTTTTTTCTTTTCTTTTTCAATCGCTATAACTTAACAAATACATGCATATGGATTGCTTTTTTTTCATTTATATATATATATATATACATATATATATATATTATATATATCATTTTCCATCTTCATTTTTTTTTCTTTTTCTCTCTTTTTTTTCTTTCTTTTTTAATATCAACCAACTACACAAAGAAAACACAACTAAACTAGCATATATCATACTGAATTGAACACCAGGGTTACAATTTAATAAGGAAGGCTAAGGAATGCAAATGATAGGCAATAAGCTCAAAATGGTTACTAAGGACCAACCCCCCGCCCCTCACAAATCAGGCTCATATTTGTAATGTATGAGCCCCAACCCCCAATTCCCAAACTCGCACACATCTAGACGAGGCTACCCTAAGTGCCTCTATCGTCCCTAATATGTGCTCATTATGGTCTTGGAATGCATAAGTTGCGCAAGTTCTAGTGCATCAACAACATTACTACTCTCATCACAAAACAATTTATCAATTCAATGTGTGTGGCCTCAACTCTCACCATGGAGGGTATATGGGTTTGCCCATGAGTCATGCTAGCCAACCCTACACTGCATTTGGACAAACCAACTTCCACCAACCCCGTGTCGATTAACATGATCTCCACAAAACATATGTTTTTTTCTTTTTTTTAAATAACTTGAAAGAAAATGAAAATTTTAA